>JAGXJF010001731.1:0-153654 GCA_019208055.1 Stipa capillata | reverse complement strand
GTTAGTATTGGTACGTCCACACTAGTTTCTCCGCCTAAATTATAGGGCGTACGTACCTTGTCTTGCATATATGTAGAAAACGACTAAATTACCCTGAATGATTGTCTCTAAAATGCGCATTGGAAATATAGCCGGATATTTTTAATCAAGGCATGGAGATAATAACGTACTCCCTCCATTGAACAATCTATATCATCCAAAATTGATCTTAAATATAAATATCTCATACAGTATTTTGCTCATAGTTACAGAATCATAGCCATGAAAAAATGTCTAGATATGGATCCAACTATGTCAATTTCATGTCACACAATCTATATTGGACGAATCGTTAGTTAAGATTAATTTTATTTGGATGGCCAAAATATGTTCAGAATTTACATTGTAACATAAAATACGCCTTATATCCATGGTTAAAAATACACCCGCTATTTTTGGACCGAGGGAGTCACTACCTCAGAAAACATCTCTCTTGCACAGTCTTCACTGACGGACATAAAATCCCCGTCAGTGGTACCGTACACCACTGACGGGCGAACATGTACCCGTCAATGATTATTCCAGTACACGGTCCAAATTCAAAAGAAAAAATAATTACTGACGGGCAAAAAACATCGCCCGTCAGTAGATGTGTATTTCTACTGACGGGAAGTATCACTGACGGGCGCGTTATTATTGCCCGTCAGTAGAGGGTCTTACACCACTGACGGGCCCATGTTATCGCCCGTCGGTGATGTTACAGCCCAAACCACTGACAGGCCCAAATTACAGCCCGTCAGTGATGTTTTGGCCCAAACTATATAAGCCGTCGCCTCCCCACCACCCACCACTAACCCTAACTCTCTTTCCACACCAGCCGCACTCCCGAACCGGTTCTAAACAGATCCCTCTCCTCCCGACATTTCTGAGGACTCACCCTCCATCCCTCTCGAGTCGACTCCTCTTCCTCGCTCCCAAACCCACACAAACCCTAACCTATTCCATAACCCTAACCTGCGGCGGCGGCGCACGCTTCGGTGGCGGTGGCTGCGAAGAAGGTGGTGGCGGACGAGGTGGATCCGCGGCTGCGGTGGGCATTCGTGCGAAAGGTGTACGTGATCCTCGCTCTGTAGTTTGCCGTCACCTCGGGGATCACCGCGACCGCCTGCCTCGTCCGCCCCATCCCACGCTTCTTCGCGGCCTACTCCGCCACCTCATGGGCCGTCTACATCGCCATCCTCCTCACCCCCCAATCCCCCCTGATAACCTCCCTCCCTTACCTAGGGTTTTCGATCTCCGATGTCGCGTTCTGATGTGAGCAGATCATCCCTTCCCGTGCGACTTTGGAGGAGTTCTGCCACCGTGCCACCTCCCGTCGCGGCGCCGACCTAGGAGCAGCAGCGGCCGTGCGACCGAGGGGAGCTCAGATCCGGCACCGGCCATCCACGTCAGAGGTACGGTGTTCCCCTCCCTTCCTCGCAAGACTGGCGTCGACTGGATCGAGCGAGCGGCCTCTTCCCCTCCGTTGCTGTTGTTAGCCCTGATCGGATCCAGCCCGGCGTCTTCCCCATCTGCTGGATCGACGTCGCAGCCAAGGCCCAGTGCCACGCCATCGTCTGCTCGTGCCCTTCATCGCCATCATCCCCCCGTCGACCGGGTCGACGCCCGCGCAACCACTTCTCCTTCCCTGGGACCAGATCGAGTCGGTCCTATCCCCAGCGTCTTCAGCTCGTCACGACTCCCTCCCCGGCGTCTTCTGGTCCTCTAGAGTCCCCTCCCCCGATAGGTACGGATCTCTACTCCCATACTCCTCTACTCAGATGTGATGTACGAGTTGGGTGCCGCGGCGGATCCAGGAGTAGTTTGAGCTAGGTTGGAATTCTTGCCAAGGAGGAGAAAGTGTGTTGGATAAATTGCAAGGGTGTTGGAATTTTTGGCACAGAGGAAGAAGGGTGTTCGAAGTTTATTATATGCGTGATTTCCTTTGGGCAATGCCAATAGCATCTCATCAATTTAGGATCAAAGCAATATGTACTCAGTTAGGATGAATTGTCTGGCAAATTCTTTTGTGCGTGGAATTCTGTAAAACTTTTCTTAAGCATGTATTATGTTTGTATATCAGATTTGATCTGTGCATGTATAGGTAATGGTGGCTGTAATGTGTAATGAACCTATTGTTTATTTGTTTTCTAAAATTTTTTTTTAATCCATGAAAGAGAACTACTGACGGGCAGAACCATATATACCTGTCAGTGGACGGTTAAACCACTGACGGGCCATAACCAAGGGCCCGTTAGTGGTGACAGCCACTACTGACGTCCACTGACAGGAGCGCACTGACGGGCGCTGAACCCGTCAGTGAATGCGGGTTTTCACCCGTCAGTGATGATGTTTACTGAGGTAGTGAGTGCTATTCTTGGACCGAGTGAGTGGTTTGGATTTCGATTCCTATAGTTACTGTCATTGGCATCCATATAAACGGAAGAATCCCGTGCTATATAGTACATGCATCGGCTGATTTATATGTGCTTGCAGTCAGGAGATAAGGAATTTATTCCATCGGTTATATACGGGTGTAATTGAGCCAGAGAAGACACCATTAGACCATCTTTCAGACTACTTACTAGGTGATGCGGAATCATTGGCGTCGTATACGGATATTATCGAGCCAAAGAAGACGCCATCGGAATCTGCCTCAGCAGTGATGGATGCAGAAACAGGCACACATGAACAGGATAAACCAGACTTAGCAACTGCATTGCCAGCGAAACTGTGTCCTCTAGATTTCCTACAGATCACATTTTTTTCACGAGAAAATTGTTGGCAAGGACGGTGCTTCTGGATTTGTGTATAGGGTAAGTATACGGTTATATCTTTGCCTCGTCGGCATGCGGTTATAATATTATCACTAGATGCATGCATGTACTGCCAGTGTAACGATTTTATATCCACTACTATATAAAGGAATATATAAGACCCTTAATTACAGACGGTTCATAGAAAACCGTCTGAAATTAACATCTTAGAGACGAAATTTAAAAAACACCGCCTATCATAAGAAGGTCATCACATACGGTTTTAAAAGAAATTCATCTATAAAATAGTCCATGATACAAAAACCGTTGAACCGATCAGGCCCATTAGGCCCAACAAGCCACCACTGTGTATTTTGCTAGCCACCTCTCTAACCCTAAATCCCCAGAAATTCCTAAGTCTCCAGCCACCGCCCCTCAATTCTCCTTCCCTCACAGATATGTTTCTCCTCCTTCTTCCCTTTCTTCAATCTCTCCTCTCAGATCTGGCCGCTACCGGTGATCTCCTCTCAGATTTCGCTTACATGGACACGGCAGTCGCTGGTCAGGAAACGGGACAACCTCCTCCATGCTCATCTTCCTCCCCAACTCCTTATCCCTTTCTCCTTGCCTCCTCCCCTCCCATCTTCCTCCTCACCCTAATCCCTCTTATCTTGTCTTACTCTCCTTCATCCGCCAAGTCTCTGCCACCACTGGTGCTTCAGAGGCAGCAGTGGGTGGCGAACTACACGCTCTCCTAGATGGATGACAAGGTTATGACCTCCCTCCACAGGGGGTTCCGCTGGAAAGACACCAAACTCATCCATGGCTATAGGCTGCCTGGTTGGTATGGATCACCTTTTTCCTTTTCTTGGATCCTCTTGTTTTCAGATTTCTACTGATTTTTTAACTCCTTTTTTTTTCAAAAAATTTAGACGGCCATGGCAGGTTTGGGCTCGATCATGGAGAACTCTCCTTCGAGTGGAATGTGTTTTGTTCAAGAGGCTTAAGTAAGTTCTTTCCTTTCAGATCCGTTAATCTAGAAAGGATATGTATCCTTCGCTGCTTTAAATCCACTAAGAAAATTACTATAGGTTCACTGATGCGATATATTATTTTGGTGTGAATATCAAAATCCATAGATATGATTTAGAACTTACCACTTTCTTTTAGTGTAGGATACTACTATCTTGTACTGATAATTGTTTTTTCTTGTCGAATTGTTTACAGATCACATATCTAAGGGTTTCATGTGCCTGCACTTTTTGACTCTACGGATTGCTCCATGTCAATTGGTAAATTTGTCTCTTTTTTACATTAGCTCATAGATAAAGTAGTAATGTCACTTAATTATTTGGTCCGTTGGTGATATGCTAGGGTGGTTATGTGAAATTAGTAGCGCCGTTCAATTCTTTGTATAGTTAGTAATATGGCTGAACACTAAAAAGATTGGCTTGTTTTCTTTCGATCTAATTCATGTGGGTATTGGGCTTTACAGGAGAGGAAGAAATGGCAATGATGATGGATCATGTAGTAGGTTTGGTGGTCATATTTCTAATTTCTTTAGTAATCTTTTTATGTGAGATACATGTCAAACAACACGCGCATGCTGAATATTCTTGAGTTGTTCTTGGACTGCATTGCAGAGCCAAACAAAACACTTGTTGAGTTCCGTGTTGGTGGATATGCAATTCTTGTGTTGGTGAGCAATCACTACTACAGATTTCATTTAACGGGACGCCCCTGTACAGACGGATTTTTGAAGCCGTCTGTACAAATAGTATTACAAACGGTTCCAAAAAAAACGGTCTGAGAAAATGAGTACAAGCGGTTCCCAACAAGCGGGACGCTACAGTACAGACGGTTCCAAGTTCCAAATTGGAACCGTCTGTACAAATATCATAGACAGGTCCAAATTGGAACTGCTCGTACAAATCGAATAATACAGACGGTTCTAAGTTCGGAACCGTTTGTACAAGTCTGAATTTGTACAGATGGTTCCGAACTTAGAATCGTCTGTACAAATCAAACAGTATAAACGGTTCTAAGTTCGGAACCGTCTGTAAACAGTATAGACGGTTCTAAACTTGGAACCGTCTGTACAAATCGAACAGTGCAGACGGTTCTAAACGTGGAACCGTCTGTACAAATATGTAAACAGTACAGACGGTTCTAAATATTGAACTGTCTGTATAAATCGAATAGTACAGACAGTTCAAATTTTGGAACCGTTTGAATCGTCCGTACAAATAGATGAAGCAAGACTGGTTGATATGCTGCTGCCGCGGTAGCAAAAACTACATATTTCCTTGCCGCGGCAGGAAAGTGGCAGCGTCAGGGAGGGAGTTTGACAGCTCTGATTGTCGAACGGTTTTCACGGCTGTGAGCGGGAAGCCAAACTCTATGTCTCCAGAAATTTTGAGCCAATTCTGAGAAAGTCGACGAAACGACTAGTGAAAATCCCGGCCCGAAATCGAAGATTTTGAAAACGACACCTCGACAAAAGTACTCGACAGAAGCTATGATCAAGGTTGAAAGCAAGTCCTCGGCTAAAGCTAACCAGGGAAACAAAAATCACCCAATTTGGAGTCCGGGTGGAGGAGATATGCCTTCCGCAAGATCAAAAAAGTAACGGAAAAACTTCCGGAGCCAATAAGTTCTGCTTACATGTATAGAATTTTCAGATGCGCCTCGTCGTTAGCTTCGATTTGAGTGGTCGTGGACCCAAAACGGACTTCGTATGAGAAAGTTATTGCAGTTTTACTAAAATCTCTCAAACTAGGGTTGGATCTGGACTCTAAAACTAGCATTCGGAGCTACATTACAGACGGACCCGTCTGTGCTATTTGTACAGACGGTTCTAAATTTAGAACCGTCTGTATTAGAAGCGTCCTGCTTACTCGTAGGGATTAGTTAAGAGAAAAGCCGTCCCGTCTATATCGCATACTCAGTCTAGGTTAGCTGGCAACTCCCCTTGCTTGGACAACACGAGGTTGCGGGATCAAATCCCACCTGAATCATATTGTGCGATTTAATTACAGTGGTTGGATGGGACGATGCGGATGGCGGGATGAGACGCGGCTGAAGACTAGGCACATGGCGCGCGGGGCCATATTTTTTTATAACACGACATCACAGACGGTTGCTAATCGAGTAGTACAGACGGTTTCAAACTAAAACCGTCTGTGCTAATCGATTAGTGCAGACGGTTCCAAACTAGAACCGTCTGTACAAATCGAGTAGTACAGACGGTTCCAAACTTTCTACAGATGGTTCTAGTTTGGAACCATCTGTACTAATCAACTTGTATAGACGGTTCAAAACCGTCTGTACAAACCTAATTTGTACAGACTCTTTCGTACAGACGGTTCGAAAAACCGTCCCGCACGGAGGTTCCGAACCATCTATACAAATGATTTCTGTTGTAGTGAATACAATGCCTTGAACTCTATGGTTTCTTGTTTAATGTGAAAAACACAAAGAACTTACTCTTTGTGTTTTGGTTGAACGCTATGGTGCATGCAGACCCAGCAACTTAATCTTTTATGTCTCTATTTTTTTTGTTGTTGAGATAATGAGCGTATGTTTTGCTGTAACGAACCATGTATTGTATTAGGCTAACCGTGTAGATACTAATTTTTTTTGTTTATGAAAAAAGACATCACAGACGGTTCTAAATAGATTTATTACAGGCGGTTCTATTTCAGAACTACCTGTGATAATGAACTTATCACAGGTGGTTCTATTACACTAAAACCGTCTGTGATGAGGTGACCTCATCACATGCCTTTGTTTATAGGCGGTTCAGAAAACCGCCTGTCATATTGTTTCTGAGCCGCTTGAAATACCACATTCTGTGGTAGTGATCCAATTGAATCCTATACACGCTTATGTATTGGTGAACACGCATAAATTTCAGATGGAACAGAGATAGCTGTGAAGAGGTTAGTTTCAGTAACAATTCCAGAGAAAAAGTTTGTGAACGAGGCCGAACTTCTCATTAATCTAGACCAGAACAATATAGTAAAGCTCCTAGGCTACTGCCACGACGCATGTAATAATGGAAAAAAGCCAGTACAGTGTAGAGGAAAAAAAAACTATCATCTTCTGGGCCCGAACAACTGCTCTGCTACGAATACCTGCCCAATGGAAGCCTACGAGACTATTTTTTTGGTATGATTGTGACAAACCAAGCTTTGATTATATATCACGATACCCTCCAACAGAAGAAATACAGGACCTAAGAACAACACATACATATTATATGTGTACTATAAATTTATGTCATGAGTAATATTTCCTCCGTTCGTGAATGCATATCGTTTAGGAATGGACACAACCTAAAAAAAATGTAATTTTGGCTATTATTTTTTATCTGGATATATTGATAAATGATTAAAAATCATATTATTGCAAAAAAGGAATCACTCGATAAATCTAATAATGCAGTTTTCACCTAAATAATTTGAATATTTGTGGTGTCTCTCTATCTACTTGTTTAGGTCAAGGATGTCGTAAAGCTGATTGGTGCATGCGCTACAAAATGACCAGGGGCATTTGTGAATGTTTATGCTACCTCCACGAGGGTGGCCAAAATCATCCAACTGTTCGTCATTTGATTCCAATTAATTAAGCCTGTCAAATGTTTTGCCAGACAAACACAATGTACCACATATCACGGGTTTCGATTCGTCAAGGCTCGTTGGAGAAAAGAGCAACAAAATTATAGTTGATTCAATCAAAATAACAACGTACGTACGTACGCTCAGCGCTACCGCCTTATAACCTTTTGCTGATCATTTATATTCTGATCGAGTGATTATAACGCCTTAACCGCGGGGGCTTTGTCCTTGATTTGCCCCCGCTCGCCTCGGGTGCGGGACCCCGTGGCTTATCCGTGTCCATGGGTCGATGCCATCTCCGTCGAGCCCGTCTGGCTCAACTCAGATGATGAAACTGTCATTATTGACGAAGATTTTCAGGACACGCTGCATTGCCCTTGGGTCCCTGCACCGCACCCTCACCTGCACCGGCTTCGTACACAAGAGAGATGAGTTATCGATCTCCTCGATCCTGCCAAAGAGGCATCCCAGCTTCCGGATGAAACTGGTTGAGCGTATAGTGGAAGGCATGCTGTGGAGGGGAGCCAGACGCCACGAAGACGGGGGCTGATTGTCGGCACTGCTGGCTCCACCACAACCTTGAGCTTGCTCATTAGCAAATAAATTTCATTTTGTCCTACACATCAGGATATCATCTTAATCATACTTGGAGTGGTATTTTTGTGATGACCCTAAATTTTCAGAAACTTATTTGAAAATAAACTTCTGTCAAAAATCTAAAAATCTTCAAATTCAAACATTCTATCTCTCGAGCCCAATTCTTTCCCTTCCTCTCAGCCCACATCTTCTTCCCGACCCAACAGCTTAACAAGTTATTTCTCCCTTCCGGCCCAGTTGGTCCAACACCGTTTCACCCAGCCCTAATCCCCTCACTGCCGCCCATCCACACCGCCGCTGCCGCACGTCCCGATGCTGGACAACCATGCTAATCCCACCTCCAGCACCGCCAACACTGTAACCGACGTTAGCTCCTCCACGTGTCGCGGCTGCCACGCTTTCTTCCAGCACCGTCCCTCCTCCTCTCTCTGGCGTCGCTTCCCATCGCTAGTAGAGCCTCACCGCCACTCGCGCGTGTGCCACTGAGCAGCTTGACGACGCCACGACGGCATAGCTTCACGAGGATGCTACACTTCACCACGGTCACCGCAACGCCGAGATTCATCCAGTGATTGCCACGATTTCTTCGCCCATGCCTTTAGAGTTCACGCACGCATCGATCCTGCCGGCTATAAATTCCCTCCGAGGTCTCTCTATAAATTCATGGCACACAATAGCTTCCTCAGCACTTTTCGAGGCCTAGAAGACGGATATGGAACCCTAGAAGAGAAAGAAAAAAGGCATATGAAACTCAAAATATTTTCTAGAGATATTTATTTTTTGAAGAGGCTGATAAGATATTAGGTGGCTGTTTGATATCACCAGAAAGACAAAAAGAGATCTTAAGGAATCAGAAAAAAGGAAAAATTGGGTTTATGTTCACTGAAAAAAAAATTCTCAAGAGCAAGGAAAAGTATTTTGTTTTGGTTCGCCCTGCAGTCTCATATGAAATGGATGGAGGGAGAAATTTAGCAACACTTGTCCCACGGGATCTCTTTCAAAAAGAAGTAATCTCCAACTTCCAATTGTCAATTTTACTTCTTATGGAAATAGCAAGTTAACTCAAAAAATTTATCACACGCATAGTCAAATTGTTAGAACTTGCTTAGTAGTGAATTGGGAACAAGAAAAAAAAGAGGAGGCTTGTGATTCCCTTGTTGAGATAAGAGCAAATGATCTTAGTCAAGTTTACTATTTCGTATACACGAAGAAGGTATGATAAGACAAGTGTAGGACCGACTCGCCATAACAAGTTAGATCGCACCAATATCAATTCCTTTTATTCCAATCAAGTAGCTATTGACACCTTGTTGAATCAAAATAAAGAATATCAATCTTTGAGGATTTTGTCGGCATCCAACTATTCTCGAATTGGTTTTTTCAAGAATTCAAAACATCCCAATAGAATAAAAGAATCGATTCTTAGAATTCCTAAATTTTTCTTCACATTACTACTATTTACTAGCATATAATTAGATCTTGTGAAAAAATATTTGTTCCTTGACAATTTGAAACAAATCTTCCAGATAGCGACAACTCGCGCACGCATAGCATAACATCGTATCCAGGAAATGATCATGCCTCACACCAGCTGCTAGTTGCGAGCAGCACGCGTACGCTAGCTGTTGGCTGCTGCTGATACACGTTGATTTTGCAGGCCTATTGATTTTGCGCGCACTTAGCATAAGATGGCCTGTTGATTTTGCAGGGCAAGGATGCACTGGTGAGGCACTTCAGTTGCTCTACCTCCGCGTGCCGCACCGACGAGTTCCTCCTGGCCGTGTTCTCGCCACCGCGCCGTGGCGCCGGTGATCCCTCCCTCGGCGAGCCCATGCATGTTGGCCGCCGTGTTCCTCCTCCGCCGGCGATTTAGCAGCTGGCTCTGGCTCCACGGCAGCATCTAACATGGAGACCCGTTTGCATCGAGGAGGCTAAACAGTAGTCAAACGATGGAGCTAGCTCCATGCACGTGATCGAGGCTTTTTTTTAGCGTGTGTGTTCTTCACCTGCTGCTTGTGGTAGCGTCGCACGGTCAATCCGAAGTCTAGCCATGCCTTCCCTTTCCGCCTGACTTTGCACATAAGGGTGGCAATGAGCCGAGCCAAGCTGGCTCGAGCTAGGCTCGTTCAAGCTTGATAAATGTTGCTAGAAACAAATGAGCTAGAAACAAGGCTCGAGCCGAGCCTGGATGAGCTTCGAACTGGCTCGAGCCGGCTCACGAGTCTCCAAAAATTTCAGCATGACCTTTTTGTAAAATAAAAATTCAGAAATATTTTACACATAATTCAGCAAAATAATAAGACAATTTCAAGCATAATTTCAGCAGCATATAAACTTTATATAAGTCCACGATCCATAAGTCAAGCACAATTTCAGCAGCATATAAACTTTATATAAGTCCACAATCCATAACCATAAACAGGCAAAGACATGAATAAAATCATTCAACATTCAAGTATCAAAATGGTTTAAACAAGTCCCATCTCTAATTCTCCATTATCTAACTCTCAGTTCCAAAGTGAAGCAAAAAGGCAAAAATTTATCCATCTCTAATTTTTCATACTCCATTTCTCCAAAATGTAGGCCATCCATCCATCATCCACCAACATCTCTAGAGCCTTCAAGTAAAGTAGACATGAATCAATTTTATGCATCATCAATTCATCTTATTTGTAGTAGTTGAAGTACTTACTAGTTGCTCAGTTGCTCTCCACCACACTTGTAGGAAATAGAATGGTCTTGACATCATCATCTTCCTCCTAAAGAAAGTTGCATTTGATCAAGTTAGCTATGAGAAAAACAAAATAGAAGTAATAAGAAAATATGTTGTAGCACGGATGAAAAACATACCACAATACTCAAATCTTCATGGTGGGCACCTCTAATCATGCTTGAAGCACACACCAAGGCCTCCACCATAGATGGGTGAAGAGAACTCCAATAATCATCTAGAACTCTACCTCCTGTGCTAAAAGTTGATTCAGAAGACACTGAGGTAGCTGGGATAGTTAGGAAGAACCTTGCCATCTTTGAGACTATTGGGAATCTATGTGAATTCAACTTCCACCACTCAAGCAAATTGAAGTTCTTATTTTCCAAGTCCTCATTCAATTCTTCTAGATAGATAAGCAATTCACTCTTTGATGACATGGAAGAAGTGGATGATAAGAAGGACTAAAACTCACTTGAGGAGGCCGGTATGAAATTACTTGCATCCATAGTTAAAGATGAGGATGCACTAGATCTTTGAGCAACTGCCTTCTTTTCCCAGTGTTTGTTCTCATACTTCTCAAAAAGCTTTTCTAACTCTTTGCGAAATTCATCTATCTCAATTTCAATTTTGGGAGAATCATAAATCTTTCCAAAGCACCATTCCACATATCTCATCTTATACCTCGGGTCTAGAATAGTAGTAATCACCATAACATTGTATTTTTCATCCCAATACTTGTTAAACTTCTGCATCATTGCATTGCTCATGGACCTCAAATTTGCATCACTATGAGCCATTACAGCTCTTAGTGCAATCTTGACACTCATAATATGAGGATAAAAAATATTTACAGTGGGATATGTTGAACCAGAAAATGCAGTGGTAACTTTAGCCAAAGATTGGAGTATTGGCTCAACTAGTTCAAACAAATACCATTCTTCACTTGTTGGCTCCCATCTATAATTGGCATCTGAAACTGCATAAGAAAGCAATGCCTCTTTATAGGCAATGCTAGCACGCAACATCTTGTATGTTGAACTCCATCTAGTGGTCACATCAAGTTTGAGCCTCTCTCCAATTTTCAAAGCAAGAGATTTACAAATCTCTACAAACTTATGCATACGAGAGGGAGATTTCTTTATATACTTCACTATTTCTCTTATATTTGTTATCAAAGGATTTAAGACAGCCGTGCCATCATTGACAACCAAATTGATGATATGAGCACAACACCGGACATGAAAATATTTTGGAAGAAAAGAACGGCCTTGTCTAGGAGAAAACTTTGCCATCAAACCCCGAATAACAACATCATTATTGGAAGCATTGTCTAGTGTGATTGAGATTATTTTGTCCTCTATCTTCCATTCAGCGACGCACTCGTATATAGCTTGAGCAATAACATGTCCAGTGTGTGGGGGATCTAACTCAACAAAACTAAGCACACGGCATTGCATGATCCAATTTGTATCAATATAGTGTGCAACTACACATATATAGCAAAGTGTTTGATTGGAAGTCCATAAATAAATAGTCAGACTAATGTGATCCACACTTTTAAGGCTCTTCCGTAGGATTTCTTTTTCAGACTCATAAACCTTCAAACACTCATTTCTTATGGTTCTTCTTCCAATAAACTGATATGCAGGATTTAAATACTTCATCACTATGTTGAACCAAGTATGTTCTACCATTCTAAATGGGTACTCATGCACTATTATCATCTTAGCAATCAACTTCTTAGTTTGCTCAACATTATACTCATTAGGAGACACCACAAAAGGAACAGATGTACCTGCAAATCCTACACTGGCTGGAGCAAAATTGAGGAGGGCTTGATCTTTCTGCTTAGCCAACTTGTTCTGATATGGAACACATGCCTTAATGTGCCTCCCAAGATGTGAGGTGGTTGAACCTTGGCTATAGGAATAAAACTTATAGCAGTACAAGCACTTTGCCTTCAAGATCATTACACCTTGCTCCTCTTTTGATGGCACCTTGAACTTCTCAAAATTCTTCCAAACAATGGACCTCTCATTGCTCTTTTTAGCACCAAGAATAGTAACCTTTGATCCAACATTCACCCCCTTATAGCGTTTCTTTCCTTTGTTCGGACCTGAAAATGAGATACCTTCTCTCCCTTCGCTTCCTGATGCATTGCCCCCTTCATCGGAACCATCAATGGGGGTTGGGAACAACCCGTCTGACATCTCATCATCCTTGTCAAAGGAGTTCTCCTCCTCCTCCTCATCCTCAACCTGTCAGTCCAATTCCATATCCATAAACAATTAAACATAATGGCATACAAAAAAATTTCAAAATTATAAAAATGCTCACCATTGGTGATGGTTCCATTCGTAGTGGAGATGCTAGAGGTACATCAATCGGTGTCGTCCCTGTCGGTGTAGAAGCTAAAGCGGATGTCGTGCCAACAAAAGGAGGAGGTCACGCCCGTGGCCCTCTTGGTCGACGTTGGACAGCAGGATTTGCACACGACACGTCGATAGCGCTGTCGGTCCTCCCCTTCCCAGGCTTCCCCTTCCCTATTTTTGCCGCTAAAATTGACTCTAAAGATCGTTCTCGCTCTATCCACTGTTCCATGATGGAACTTGCTGGCTGCTACACAAGCACAACACGAACCAGAACAAAGTCAAGCATTCGGTATATACATAATACATAATTGGATCATACAAATATGCAAATATGCAATGATATATATGTACTCTCAATTATCAGCAGACAGTACAAGGGAAGCATCTACTGAAGAGTATATGTGCGCATCAGATCTAGTAGTGGCGAACTGGCGATAATTTTAACGGTACAACGTGCAGCTGCTTGCTATTAGTACTAATCTTGGCATAAAGAATTGAAGAAACCATCAATGGGAGCAGCATTCTCAGGTTCACCAATGGATGGGAACAACCTTTCTAAGCTAGATTTGGTTAGATTGTGATTAACAAAGAAAGATAACAAAAAGCAAAGGTTAATTGGCTGGTTTGAGACGTGCATGCAGCTGAAAAAAAAACACAGATTAATTGGCTGGTTTGAGACGTGCATGCAGCTGAAAAAAAAACACGGAGATATTCAATTCCGATGCTAGCTTCTCGGTGGTAATGCAGATCGATGTCGATATTACAGGTAGAAGCCAAAGAAAAATGAGAGTTAAACCCTAGCAGCTAAGGTCAATGGAGATCTAGCAAGTACCAATTAGGCGCGCGCTCTCACGCCGTTAACATTGCAGGATGCAGGCAATGTGGTATGCGCGTACAATTCTCTCTGATTAGTACGGCGGCGGCGGTGGTGGTGGGTGCGGCGTACGAGCTGCCAGCGGCCATATAACTTCTTCGAGCTGTGAATGGCAGGCGTAGATGGACACGTTTCCACGGGCTGTGCTGCTGAGGCGGTGGCCGTCGCCGTGGCTAGGTGTGGTGGCTGCCGTAGTAGGTGACGCTGTTCTTGCAGCTCTGGTTGGTGGTGATGGCCGCGGTGTTCATCCGCGTCAGCGCTGCTGGAGAGTGACACGGAGATGGAGAGGCCGGCAGCGGCGACCGCGGCCTGGGGAGCCACGGCAGCCTTGGCCGAGGGCAGGAACGTGGTGGACATGGAGAGGATCCGTACTGGACGGGGATGACGATGGTCTCCGCGTCACCGGCGGCCGGGATGGAAGCACTGGAGCAGGCGCCACTATGCCCTACCGAACCGAACGCGACGGCCGACGGGTATGCGCTTGCGTAGGCAGTAAGCCCTAAGGGCATGCGCCGCATGTCGCATCTATGGGCTGCCGGCCTGCCGCCTGACTTGGGCCGAGCCAAACGAGCCACTCGAGCGGCTCGCGGGCCAGCTCGGGCTCGGCCCGTTTAACCACCGAGCTAGGAGGGAGGCTCGGGCTCGGCCCGTTTGAACACCGAGCCAAGCTGGGCCGGGCCGGGCTAGCGTGAGCTCGGGCCGAGCCTCGAGCCTCGGGCTTTTCTGCCAGCCTAATTTGCACGGTACTGCTCTTCCAGTATTGCAACAACTCTTTAGCCACTTCACAACTTGCAAGCTCTCTGTAGTCTCTACTTGGTTTCTTGTTGTGTGTCATTTTTTCTCTCAGCTCAGAACCCTAAGCTAGGCTAGGTACATAGGCCTAGCAAGCTACTAGCTATGAACTGTACTTTCCAAGGGCTTCCTGTGTATGTGGAGCAGCAACCGGTCCGAGGCACAGTCTAGTATAGAGTCTACAACGCATGCATCCTCGTCCCTGCAAAATTTATATGTAGCATTTAAAGAGAATGCAAATTTCTATGTTTTAGATTTTCTTAGATTTGTAAAATCATGATATCTCAATTTGCTTTCGTGTTTTTAGAGTCGGCTTCTAAAAGAGACCCTCAGATAACCATTGTACGTGTAGTGTAGCAGACCGAACAGCAGCTAGCAGTCGTGAAGGCACTTCCCAAAAATCTTATTCGCTCTCTCTCGTATAGGATCTCAAGAGCGGAGGGTTTCGGAGACCTGCTCTCCCGTCGCTCGGTGCACGCCGAGGAACGGGACATAGAAGACCTGGACGGCGGTGCAGCGCGGATGGGAAAAACAGAGACAGATTGATTTTTCGGTGTGTTTCGTCTGGAAGAAGAGAAGGCTTCTGAGCCGTCATAGTTCTGGATCCGATTTGGACGCGAGTATGGCGCATGTTCCGAACACGATCCAGACTCGGTCCCGAATACAATCCAAACTCGGTTTGGATCCGAGTTTGGATCCTTATCCAAAATCGTGTGACAAAACAAATGGCAAAAGAGAGCTGCGATAGGGCCCAGCGGGGAGCCCGAATTTGCCGGACCATTCACGCTTAAACTAAATTTATAGAAAAGAATAAATATACATAAAAATACTTGTTTAAACTAAAATTACAGAAAATAATAAATACAAATACAAATAAAAAGAAAAAAAGAAAAAGGGGGTAGGGGGCATCGGCCACCCCAGCCCAACTCCACCGCCACCTCCTCCTCGATCCCCGCCGCCGCCGGTCCCTCCCCTCGGCGCCAAGCTCCCCGTCGTGCTCTTCTCCGTGCCCATCATTGCCTCGCTCACGGCCGACGACCCCGCCGCGCCGTCTCCCTCCCCAACTCCGCCCTGCCCACCCTCGCCGACAAGGCCACCGGCGTCGACGATGCCCACTCCTGGATCCACGCCAACCTCTCCCCTACGTCCCCGCCACCAACGTCACCCTCCTGCTCGCCGGCAACGAGATTCTCTTCTCCACCGACGCCTCCCTCATCACCTCCCTCCTCCCCGCCATGCGCCGCCTCGCCCAGGCCCTCAAGGCCGAGCGCCTCACCAGCGTCCGTGTCACCACCCCGCACTACCTCGGCATCCTCGCCCCCTCCGACGGCATTCCCTCCAACGCCACCTTCCACGCCGACTACAACACCAAGCTCTTCCCGCCCGGGCAAGTCGGCGTCGGGGTGGAGGAAGCCAGGGACTTCAACGAGAGGTGCAGAAGGGGTCGCAGAGGAGGGGTTGGTGGAGGCACACCGGTCAGAGCAGGGGCGGTGGAGGCGTGCCGGCCAGAGCTAGGCGGGGAAGGTCGGAGCCCGGCGGTGGAGAAGGGGATCGGGACTTGCTAATGGCAATTGCATGTAATATCGATGAACTCAGAGGGCAAACTCAAACCACTTTAAGTGACCACTGCGGGAAGCTGCTCCCGGCCGGCTTCCCGCAGTGGCCCAATTTCTATTGAAAAGTTGAAGCTGCTGTTTATAAAAGCCCCTCAGAAGAAGCCCAACCAAACACCCCCTAATACCTCACAGCATGCATGCATGCAACTATGTTTGTAGTGCTAGTAGAATCTCTTTGATTTGGTGGTAGCCATCAAGAGGGGAAAACAAAAGTTTGGTGCAAAGCAGTTGCCTCTTAGGTAAAACTGAAACCCTGGGCCATCTCTCAGCATCTCCTGTGCAGCAGCAGGCCAACGGCTGGGCATGTTTGTCTCTTTGCACTGTACCATGTACCTACATGCATGCATGGTCTCGTTTCCATTGTAATTGCAAACATACATCGTGAAAGCAGCAGTACTAGTAGAAAGGATTATTGTTGATTAAAAAAGAAAGGATTATTGTTGTTTGAAATGCATGCACAAGTGAGAGGCAGTAGCATCCATGCAGCCTTTTATAAGGCTGAAGAGTTTCTGAATAGATCGGAGAGCCGCGTCTTCTCTCTATCTCTGCCTCATTGCAAAGGAGATGGGATAAGACACTGACGAGAGGAGAGACCAGGGCTTCACCACGGCTCATTAATGGCAAGAGAACAAGCATTACCTCAGTGTGTCCCATCCACATTGGCCCCAATGTCAGCTATGTACAATGACAGAACATATAAACACACAAGGCATTCTCATGATAGAAATACAGTACTCGAATGTCTTGGGATCGTGTCATTTCACTACACCGGAAGACTATAAGTATATGTATCCAACTCGATCATTTAATGGTTGTGGGTATATGTGTCGTGGCAAACGGCTTGATTTACTCATCTTTGATCTCACCCAAGTCCCAATGGAACAGCAACCGGCCCGAGGCACAGTCTAGTATAGAGTCTACAACACGTGCAACTGAAAGATCATCTAGGCCCTAATATGGTTTTGATGGTTAATGGCAACTCAAACTGGAATCTAATGTTTACAATGAGTGTAAGTAGAGTTTACAAGTTCCATGAAGAAGGATTATCCAGTGAAGGATGGTCACCAAAAAGGGTACAAGGTGGTTTCAAGGACAAAGAGATGGCTGTGCTAGGCAGCTGTGTCATAGCTGAGAAGAAGCCGGTGCTGTGCAGGGAGCTGCAAGCAAGGTGATGGTGGCTTGATGCATCAAGGGCCGTGACTTCAGTTGGTGGCAGGTAAAGCCTAGATTTGCTAGTTTCTTTGAGTCCATAGGAATCACTCGTACTATCAAGAGGGATGAAACAGTAGCAGTTGTCTAAGAGAACCTTGCTCATTGCTCAGAGTGTTGGTCAAGGGGATTGATGTTTTGAGGTCAATTGCCATGTGTCAATAGCTTTGCACAAAGTATGAAGCTGTTTTGTGTTAGTGCTCTGCAGTACTAACAGTGAAAACCCTAGAGCTTTAGGCACCTGTGTGACACAGCTGTGTCACAGGTGGTCTTCCGCTCTATGACTCAGGTACATCTCTGTACCAGGGGAGAGCTTGAAAATGCTAAGGTACCTGCACTGCGATAGGTGGTCTGTTGTGTCAGAAGTCTGTCGGAGGCTCTCTCCTTATAGGTATTGGAGTTTGGCGTATGCTGAGGGCATGTCATGTGCCAGGACCGGGCTGAGTAGTATGGCTATCAGCTAAGGGTTCACCTGTGTGTGCCGTCGGTGACACAGGTGTCGGTCTGCCTGAGCCGGGTATAGTTGGGCGCAGTGTGTAGCTGTGTCACCGGTGGCTGACACCGGTGGCTCACTTAATCCTACGTGGCAACAGGGTAACGGTCAGGTGCCTGAGGACCCTATATATAGGGGACCAGGGGAGGACTTCGTCCTTAAACCTTGCTCAAACCAGTGAATCACATATGACCGTTGCAAAGCCTCCAACCACTCAACAAGAGCTAAAAGCCTAAGGGTCAGTCCGAGTGAGTTTGTGAGCTTTGAGCACGAGCAAAGGTTCCTCCAAGAGATTACTGCAGCATCATCTGTTACTCTTGGAGTGTCTGCTCCTAGACGGGTGTAGGAGTTGCTGATATCACCCAAGCTTGTGTGGGCTGAATCCCTGTTTGTTTGGGCTTTTTCTGGCTTCTGGACTTTGGCTTCGAAGCCAGAAAAGCACCTATAAACCTGCTTTTGGCTTTTGGCTTCAAAAAGCCTGAAACAACTTTTAAAGTTGTTTCAGGCTTTTCGAAGCCAAAAGCCAAAAGCACCTAAATAGGTGCTTTTCTGGCTTCGAAGCCAAAGCGCAGAAGCCAGAAAAAGCCCAAACAAACAGGGCCTCAGTAAGTTTGTGAAGGAGCATCGAGGTCATCCTGCTACAAGGCAAAAGGACCTCCACAAGCAAGGAAGAGGCCTGAACGTCAGATACTCGGAGGACAAGCACGATTCAGTGTTGACTATCTCTTCGGAGTAGTCTCTCCAACGAAGACGTACCTCTCTGAAAGGAGCAGGGAACTTCGGGATAAATTCACTTGTCTCTCTCTGAGTGCTTAGTCTATTTCCTCTAGTAGTTATATTCATTGCATGCTTATATGATCTGAGACTTTCTTGTTCACCTTATTCAGATCTGCTTTATACCTGCTTGTTCTAGCTGTGTCTTAGGTGTTATAGATGTATCATCTTTTATACCTGTCTTAGTCACCTGTCGCAGCCACATTACTAGCTTACCCGTGCTAGGTTATTAGATCACCTGTGTGACCCACCTGTGTGACAGCCACGTGCTATTTTACTTGTGATATTTCACCTGTGTTAGGAACCTGTCACACAGCCAATTAAATCTGATGATCTGCTAAGTCAATAACTGGTTAAAAGGATTAAAACTAAGTAATTTTAATTAGCCTCCTATTCACCCCCCTCTAGTCGGCACCCTTGGTCCTTTCAGCAACCCTGTCCCCGTGCATGCAAGCTTGTCCTTCTACGTACAGTGACAGAGCACCAATGGTTGGGTCAAAGAGCTGATCCGGCACGGCAGCAACAACTCTCTCTCCCATGCACATGCCAGTCCAAACCTTACTTTCCACACTGTTGCGCTCTCTCCCCACGCACCATCTACATAACAGGGATCACACCCATAGCAAGAACACACTCAGTCACTAGTGAGGGCACACTCCATAGCAATAGCAAGAACACTCACCAGTTACAAGTGAGGCCACACTCCATAGCAATAGCAGGAACACACTCCGGTCAGCTCACGAGCGGTAAGTTTTCTACTTTCTATAACCAGATATTTGCTTACTTTCTCTTCCTTATTCAACTTTTCTCTTTTGCTTACTATTTTTATTCTCCTCTTTTCGTAGATTGTAAGCTTCAAAGCATGGATATGCTTCGAAGCAAGGGTAACACAACTATTGCAACAAATATCTTTGTTCCTTCTTGCAAATGGAATTGTATCAAATTTGGTGAAAGACTCAAATGAGTCAAAGAACTACACGAGCTGCTACTCCTCAGCACTTCTCGATGAACAGAAAATGACTACCAACTAGCACTTCTTGGTGTTCACGATACTTTTTGCAGTGGCGCTCCTTTGTTTCCTCATGAATGTCGTCGAGGCTGAGGCTGCCGCTGAGGCCTCTGCGGCCTCCGCCGAGGCCTCCAAGGCTGAGGAGGCCAAGACCACAGCTGCCGAGTCCCAAACCATGGCCGATTCCACCAATGAGGCCGCCTCCATTGCCCAGGAAATCGCCAACAAGGTTGTCTCCAACAGGCTCGACGCCAAAGCCGAGGCCAATGTCACCAAGATCCTAGGATGATGTCATTTCACCACACTGCTAGGCTATAAGTATATATATCCAACTCGATCATTTAATGGGTATGGGTATAAGATTTGGGTGTCGTGGCACACGGCTTGACTTACTAACCTTTGATCTCACCCAAGTCCCAATGGAACAGCAACCGGCCCGAGGCACAATCTAGTATAGAGTCTACAACACGTGCAAACCCATCCCCGTGCATGCAAGCTTTCCTTCTACATCATGACAAAGCACCAACGGTCAGGTCAAAGAGCTGATCCGACACAGCAGCAATAGCTCAATCTCCCACGCGCGTGCCAGTCCAAACCTTACTCTCCACACTGCTGCTCTCTCTCCCCCAGGAACCATCTATATAACAGGGATCACACCCAAAGCAAGAACACACATCAGTCACCAGTGAGAGCACACTCCATAGCAATAGCAAGAACACTCACCAGTCACAAGTGAGGCCACACACCATAGTAATAGCAGGAACACGCCAGTTAACTCGTAAGTGGTAAGTTTTCTCCTTTCTATAACCAGATATTTCCTTTCTCTCTCTTCCTTGTTTTGCTTTTCTCTTTTTCTTACTATTTTCATTCTCCTCTTTCTGTAGATGGCATGCTTCAAAGCATGGATATGCTTCGAAGCAGGGGTATGCTTCAAAGTGGGGGCAACAAAAATATTGCAATAAGTATCTGTGCAAGGGATCTTGGTCTTTCTTAAAAATGGAATTGTATACAATTTGGTGAAAGACTCAAAAAAGTCAAAGAACTACATGAGCTGCTACTCCTCAGCGCTTCTCCCTGAGCAGAAAATAACCTCCTACCAGCACTTCTTGGTGTTCACGATGCTTTCTGCCGTGGCGCTCCTTTGTTTCCTCATGAATGTCGTTGAGGCTGAGGTTGCCGCTGAGGCCTGCCTCGACGCTGCCGCTGAGGCCTGCGTGGCCTTCGCCGAGACCTCCAAGGCTGACGAGGGCCACGACCACGGCTACCAAGGCCCACACGGTGGCCAACTCCGCCGATGAGGCCGCCTCCATCGCCTAGGAAATCGCCAACAAGGTTGTCTCCAACAAGGTCGATGCTGAAGCCGAGGCCGACGTGGCCATGATCCTAGGATCGTGTCATTTCACCCACTGGTAGGCTATAAGTACATATATCTAACTCGACCATTTAATGCATATGGGTATAAGATTTGGGTGTCGTGGCACACGGCTTGATTTACTCATCTTCGATCTCACCCAATTCCCAATGGAACAGCAACCAACTCGAGGCCATGTCTAGTATACAGTCTACAACGCGTGCAACCCCGTTCTCGTGGATGCAAGCTTGTCCTTCTATGTACAGTGACAGAGCACCAACGGTCGGGTTAAAGAGCTGATCCAGCGCAGGAGCAACAGCTCAATCTCCCACACGTGTACCAGTCCAAACCTTACTCTCCACACTAGTGCTCTCTCCCCCACGCACCATCTACATAACAGGGATCACACCTAAAGCAAGAACACACATCAGTCACCAGTGAGAGCACAATCTATGGCAATAGCAAGAACACTCACCAGTCACAAGTGCGGCCACACTCCATAGCAATAGCAGGAACACAGACCGGTCAGCTAGCGAGCAGTAAGTTTTCTCCTTTCTATAGCCAAATATTTGCTTACTTGCTCTTCCTTGTTCGCTTTTCTCTTGTGCTTACTATTTTCACTCTCCTCTTTTCGTTGATGGCATGCTTCAAAGCATGGGCATGCTTCGAAGTAGGCGTATGCTTCAAAGTGTGGGTAACACAACTATTGCAACAAGTATCTGGGCAAGGGATCTTGTTCCTTCGTGCAAATGGAATATTATCAAATTTGGTGGAAGACTCAAACGAGTCAAAGAACTACACGGGCTGCTACTCCTGAGCGCTTCTCCATGAGCGATAAATGAGTACCTACCAGCACTTCTTGGTGTCCACGATGTTTTCTGCATTGGCGCTCGTTTGTTCCCTCAACAATGTCATCGACGCTGAAGCTGCCGCTGAGGCCTCTGTGGCCTCCGCCAAGGCCTCCAAGGTTGACAAAGCCAAGACCGCGGCTACGGAGGCCAAAACCATGGCTACCGAGGCCCAAACCATGGCCGACTCCACCGATGAGGTCGCCACCAGCGCCCAGGAAATCGCCAGAAGGCTGTCTCCAACAAGCTCCAGGACGAAGCCGAGGCGAACGTGGAGAAGATTGAGGCCAACGTGTGCAACCCCATTCCTGTGCATGCAAGCTTGTCATTCTACGTATAGTGCCAGAGCACCAATGGTCGGGTCAAATAGCTGATCCGGCGCAGCAGTGACAACTCTTTCTCCCACGCGCCTGCCAGTCCAAACCTTGCTCTCTGCACTGGTACTCTCTCTCGCCCACGCACCATCTACATAACAGGGAAAACAACCAAAGCAAGAACACACATCAGTCACCATGAGAGCACACTCCATAGCAATAGCAAGAACACCCACCAGTCACAAGTGAGGCCACACTTTATAGCAATAGCAGGAACACACACCGGTCAGCTAATGAGCGGTAAGTTTTCTCCTTTCTATAACTAGATATTTGCTTACTTGCTCTTCCTTGTTCCGCTTTTCTCTTGTGTTTACTAGTTTCATTCTCTTCTTTTCATACATGGCATGCTTCAAAGCGTGGGTATGCTTCAAAGCAGGGGTATGCTTCAAAGTGCGGGTATAACAACTATTGCAACAAGTATCTGGGTAAGGGATCTTGTTCCTTCGTGCAAATGGAATATTATTAAATTTGGTGGAAGACTCGAATGAGTCAAAGAACTACACAGGCTGCTACTCCTCAGTGCTTCTCCATGAGCGATAAATGAGTACCTACCAGCATGTCTTGGTGTACATGATGCTTTCTGCATCAGCGCTCATTTGTTTCCTCAAGAATGTCGTCGATGCTCAAGCTACCGCTGAGGCCTCCGTGGCCTCTATCGAGGCCTCCAACGCTGAGGAGGCCAAGACCACGGCTGCCGAGGCCCATACCATGGCCGACTCCACCGATGAGGCCGCCTCCATCGCCCAGGCAAACAACAAGAAAGCAGTCTCCCGCAAGCTCAACGATGAAGCCGAGGCCAACGTGGAGAAGATCGAGGCCAACGTGTGCAACCCCGTTCCTATGCATGCAAGCTTGTCCTTCTATGTACAATGACAGAGCACCAATGGTTGGGTCAAATAACATTACTCTCCACACTGGTGCTCTCTCTCCCCCCCGCGCGCCATCCACATAACAGGGATCACACCCAAAGCAAGAACACACATCAGTCATCAATGAGAGCATTGTCGATAGCAAAAGTGAGAGCACTCACCAGTCATAAGTGAGGGCACACTCCATAGCAATAGATCGAACAAACACCGGTCAGCTCGCGAGCGGTAAGTTTTCTACTTTCTATAACAAGATATTTGCTTACTCTCTCTTTCTTGTTCTGATTTTCTCTTGTCCTTACTATTTTCATTCTCCTTTTTTTGTAGATGGCAAGCTTCAAAGCATGTGTTTGCTTCGAAGCAGAGGTATGCTTCAAAGTGGGCGTAACACAACTATTACAACAGGTATCTGTGCAAGGGATCTTGTTCCTTCTTGCAAATGGAATTGTATCAAATTTGGCCGAAGACTCAAACGAGACAAAGAACTACAAGGGCTGCTAACCCAGAGTGCTTCTCCAAGAGCAATAAATGACTACCAACTAGCACTTCTTGGTGTTCATGATCCTTGCTGCAGTGGCGCTCATTTCTTTCCTCAAGAATGTCGTCGACGCTGAAGCTACTGCTAAGGCCTCCGTGGCCTCCGCCGAGGTCTCCAAGGCTGACGAGGCAAAGACTGCGGCTACCGAGGCCAAGACGGTGGCCGACTCTGCCAATGAGGCTGCCTCCATCGCCTAGAAAATCACCAAGAACTCTGTCTCCAACAAGCTCCACGATGAAGCCGAGACGTGGAGAAGATCGAGGCCAACGTGTGCAACCCCATTCCCATGCATGCAAGCTTGTCCTTCTACGAACAGTGACAGAGCACCAATGGTTAGGTCAAATAGCTGATCTGACGCAGCAGCGATAGCTCTTTCTCCCACGCGCCTGCCAGTCCAAACCTTGCTCCCCACACTGGTGCTCTCTCTCCCCTGCGCACTATCTACATAACAGGGATCACACCCAAAGCAAGAACACACATCAGTCACTAGTGAGAGCACACTCCATAGCAATAGCAAGAACACTCACCAGTCACAAGTGAGACCACACTCTAGCAATAGCAGGAACACACACTGGTCAGCTAACGAGCGGTAACTTTTCTCCTTTCTATAAATAGATATTTGCTTACTTGCTCTTCTTTGTTCCGCTTTTCTCTGTGGTTACTAGTTTCATTCTCCTCTTTTTGTAGATGGCATGCTTCAAAGCGTGGGTATGCTTTGAAGCATGGGTATGCTTCGAAGCAGGGGTATGCTTCAAAGTGGGCGTAACACAATTATCGCAAGGGATCTTGTTCCATCTTGCAAATGGAATTGTATCAAATTTGGTGGAAGACTCAAACGAGTCAAAGAACTACGTGGGCTGCTACTCCTCAGTGCTTCTCCATGAGAGATAAATGATTACCTACCAGCAGTTCTTGGTGTTCATGATGCTTTCGTTAGTGGCGCTCCTTTGTTTCCTCAAGAATGTCGTCGACACTGAAGCTGCCACTGAGGCCTTTGTGGCCTCCTTCTCCAAGGCCTCCAAGGCTGACGAGGCCAAGACCACGGCTGCCGATGAGGCCACCTCCATCGCCCAGGAAATCGCCAAGAAGGCTGTCTCCAACAAGCTCGACAACGAAGCTGAGGCCAACGTGGAGAAGATCAAGGCCAACATGCCCAAGATCCTTGGATCGTGCCATTTGGCTGCATTGGTAGACTATTAGTATATATATCCAACTCGATCATTTAATGGGTATGGTACAAGATTTGGTTGTTGTGGCACATGGCTTGATTTACTCATCTTTGATCTCATCCAAGTCCCAATGGAACAGCAAGCGACACGAGGCCATATCTAGTATGGAGTCTACACAACTATTGGAACAAGTATCTGTGCAAGGGATCTTGTTCCTTCTTGCGAATGGAATTGTATCAAATTTGGTGGAAGACTCAAACGAGTCAAAGAACTACACGGGCTGCTTCTCCTCAATGCTTCTCCATGAGTGATAAATGACTACCTACCAACACTTCTTGGTGTTCACGATGCATCCTGCAGTGGCGCTCCTTTGTTTCCTCAAGAAAGTCATTGAGGCTGAGGCTGCCGCTGAGGCCTCAGCGGCCTCGGACGAGGCCTGCAGGGCTGATGAGGCCAAGACCACGGCTACCGAGTCCCAGACCAAGGCTGCCGAGGCCCAGACCATGGCCAACTCCGCCGATGAGGCTGCCTCCATCGCCTATGTTGGATCGGTGGCTTCCGACAGAGGGGGGGTGAATGTCGGATACAAATTTTTCTTCAAATTTAAATACAGATAGCAATTGAGATACTACTATAAATGACAAAGAAGATGCAGCGGAAAACACCTAGAAAGTCATTGACGACATGGAGCTTGTCGTTAGCTTTAAAACAAGTACAAGATCACTGAAAACGGAGTCCGGATGCAAAAGTTATGACCAAAACAATGAACGTCCGAAGCAGGCAACAGCAGTTCACACCTGAGTCTCAGCTGGGTGACTCAGCTGGGTGTCTCAGCTGAGTCTCAGCTGGGTGTCTCAGCTGAGTCTCAAGTGGGTGACTCAGCTGAGTGTCTCAGCTGAGTGACAAGGCAGATTAGTCCAGAACTGAGATTTCAATCCAATTTTTGAACCAATTCAAATCTACCCAACCAAATCAAACCAAATTTGATAGAGAGGTGTAGGAAGGTCTTGTGAGTCTAAATCAAGTGTTGATCTTCATGAAAACTTCTCAAGCCAAGACCTTTACCCTCTTTTCTCCAATCAGCCCTGGAAGTGAGAAAAAGAGAAATTTTGGGAGAAAAGGAAGCTCGTGAGGAATCTTGATCTGAAATCAATATGGTGTCATCTCACTTGTCCCAGCAACCTATTCCAAGTCCCAAACCATAGGATTAACCCCTCTACAAAGATCAATCACGAAAATCACTTTTCTTGCCCTTTTCTCAAGGAAAACTCAAAATAGATGAGGGAAAAGCTGAATCCTTGGGTATGCTTGGATGGGATCAGTATAGAGATGATCTTCCCATCACTTACTTGCCATACCATGGATCAATCCATAAGAAAAGCAAGAAAACGAAAATCTAAAAACTTCAAAGAGAAAGTGACTCAAGAACACATAGGGATTGAGGAAATCTTTTGTATTGAATTTTTGTGGGTTTTCTTTGGGTTTACAAGCCTCTCATCTAGGCAAAGCACTTCATCAAGTGCAGCTCTCCAAAGCTAATCAAAAGGGTTAAGGGATAAGCACCTCTTACCCCTCCTTTTATAGTGGTGGAGGCATCCCTCCCACCACTTGGGCCTTAAGCCCACTTAGATGGCATAAGCACTTAGCACGCATCACAAAGCGTCTAAGTGACTCATCCACCATCCATCTTTCCTTCTACCCTAAGCAACTAACCCTAAACCGCTTCCCGGCCGCCGCCGCAGTTTCTTGGTTATGCTTCGGTAGACTCCGCGTTTTTACCAAAACGCCCTCGCACTAACTTGGTCTTCATGTCTCGTCTCCACCCGCTTTCTTGTCATCCGCGTACATGCTTTTAAGCCGCACGATGTCGTCGCCACCTCCTTGACCGCATCTCAGCCCTCCAAGCTATCATGCTGGTCCATATGGCCGAACCATCGCCGCACCCAACTCGCACCTGCACACAATAGACCAAGCAAAGCGTTGCGAGCACAAGTTTTCCACTGACCCAAGTCAGCCGAGAAAAATTCTTTATCCACTCAATTTTTCCTTGAGACAAATTGAGAAACTCAAACAATCAATCACATTGTGAATAATTCAAACCACGAATTCATGCAACCAGAAGAGTCAACTCCACATAAGATGGCAAAATATTCATCACAAATATTGTCAAGTCCTCACATGACTCACAGCCTAGAAAGTCACCAACAAGTTGTCTCCAACAAGCTCGACGCTGAAGCTGAGGCCAACGTGGCCAAGATCAAGGCGGATGAGGCCAAAGAGGCTGGCTCCGACGCTTCGACCAAGGCCACCAAGGCCCAGACCGTGGCCAACGAGGCTGCTCACGCCACCCTTGTCATTGATAAGGTGGTCGACCGGGCCAACGAGGTTGCCAAGACCGTGGCCAACGAGGATGCCTCCACCTTCGCCGCCAGTGCCTAGGCCATGGCCACCTCTGCCTTCTTCACCGAAACCTTGAAGGTTTCCAAATCTGCTATCTAGTATGCCAACGCTGTCTCCAGCATCTTCACTGCCAAGACCGACAAGGTTGCCAAATGCACCAAGGCCGCCAAAGAGGCGGAGGGCAAAGTGAAGGCTGCTGTCCGGCGGGCCTCCGATGAGATTTCCAAGGCCGGCGATGCCAACCATGCCGCCAATGAAGAAGCGAACAAACTCAAAGATGCCAAGGACAACTGTGCCCATGAAGGGGATAGCATGCATTGGTAAGTGGTACAGGTGGATTTTACGTGGTTTTTTCCTTCTCGTCATTGGTTTTTCTAAGATTTCGACTATACTTGCCATGCTCATCTTTCATCAGCTTTTGCATTACGAGCTAGGATGTTTGTGAACGGTGGTGAAAATCTTAAAGTGCCTGATGAACATTGTGTATGCAGGGATATATAGCTTTGTGCATTTAGGTTTCTTTAAAGTTGCCGTGATAGGCGATTGATAATCTAGCTCTAATTTATGTCTTCCGTGCTGTTGTTCAATTGAGTTGTGTAATCATGTGGCCTTTTGTTAAGAGTCATGTAGTCCGTTGTTACATTAAGTCTGTGGCTGAGTCACCATGGTCTGAGTGTACGTTGTAAGCTATTATCAACAGAATATTTCTGATGTTTCTATTTCAAGAAGTCCGCGTTCACCCTTGTGGTGGATTAATAACAATACATTTATCCGATTTCTATTTATAACCAGAAATGCAAGCTAGACATTTGTTTTAAGAGAGATCCACCCTTAGTTATAGTTCATACATACATGAAATATGTTTTATGATAGAATGCTGAATTTTGTTGCTTTTGTTTAATTCTTTTATCTAGTAGAGCTTACCTTCTCAAAGAGTTGGCAACCGTCATGGGATTTTTGAATTCACAAGGCTTATCTCCTCAGGAATGGTAGAACTTGCACCCTTTCCAAGCTGATTATTGCGAGAGGACGTAATCTCCATTACCTCTGAGTACATGTATCTTTTTGAGGCTAGGTATCCATATGATACTATATATCATGGCCTCGTAGTTGCTTTCAATGCTGCTGCTAGTCTTCTTGTAAAGATGAAAGCATAGTCTTTTCCCCTTTCGATGCCATAGCAGCACATAAATACATGGAAAGAGCAAGGTTGCAGCTGCTGACATCAAAACTGAGATTGAAGCAGATGTTATTTTCTTTTACAAATCAGAAGTTATAATATGGACATTTAGATTTCAAAGAGCATCAATAGTTTGTATTTTCAATATCATCAATAGTTTTTATTTCTCTTTCTGATAGAGTACAAGGCAGCAAAAGGCCATAAAATTTTGCTCTAAAACAGACAAATTTTGTACTACGCACAAACTGAGAGTCACTTGTTTCGAATTTACATTTTAGAATCAAAGTTCAATGATTATAGAAAGGATAAATTTTAGAAATAATCAATTAATTAATTACAGGAAATCACTATTGATGAGCTACTGAGATTAAATGATTCTAAAATTTAAAAGTTTCAAATCTAAATTTTAACATACCTATTATTAATATCTTCCTGCCAATCCTGTTGCTACCTGGTTATCACATAATATATGCATTAAAAAAGCAAAACCACTGGTGCTACTCGTAGATTGGTTGGTTCCAAAACAAAGAAACAGGTACCATATGTGAATCTTCAATATTTGCCAATGAACTATACAAAAAAGATACATCGCAAGATAGTGAAGAGCATGGACGACATAGCTAACATTCTTTTGATTGAACACCTATGTCACTTAAATACGTGTTTGATACAACGATAGAAGTTATAGGCCTGTGTAGATTTAATATCCACATAGTTGTGGAAAAACTGCTCTGTTAGTTTTTACCGGACTATATATCAAACTCATTATCATGAACACTCGTTCTGAGTTCTGACAATACTGCAAGGGTAAAGAGGCCATCTGCTGGTCAACGATATGCAATGGACAATGTTTCGCTTTGCGTTGTTATTAAATAACCAGTAGCCAATCTAAATGATTGCACAAACTGTGATATATAAGCATGCAATGACATCGCACTAGTTAGTATATTTCAGTCTGCATAGCTATTAGCAGGTACATGCGTGCTGTGTAAATTTTTCTTGTAAATTTCCTCTATACCAACATGATCCATTGTGTACCAAAACCGAAGGGTACTTAGGCTACAGAACTAGACCGGTAGATGCCTTATTATACGTGTGAAACTCACCGCAGATGATGAGTGGGGACACGCAGTCGGAGCAATGACACACTCGAACTTATCGTAGCTGACATTGATCTGGCACCATCCTCTGCTCCCCGTGCACGCCGTGCACTCATCCGCTGTGAACTCGAGAAGAAACCGGGCCTCCATTAGCTGTTGGTAGTCCGACACCGGCACTATCGACACCATTGTGCAGTTCTCCGGCAACGCCCTCCATATGTCGTCAGGCTTGTACCCCCTGGCAAGCCATGCATACGAGTTGAATGATCCGTTCGATCCGTTCGTGCAGCTCATGGGCGCCCAGGATTGTGGAAGGGGCCGTGCCCGTGTGCAGTTGTAGAGTAAGAAGAGCTCCTGGTTTGGCGGAGCTAATGGCGAAGGGTGCAAGGCCAGGGTCGACGAGATGTTCGCATGGAGCTTGATGTCGCAGGCGCCGCCTGAGAGCTCAACGTTGGTGACCATGAAGGAGCTATTTGTGTAGGAGATGTTGATGATCTGGTACGTCCAGAAGGAGTTCTGGAGGGAAGCCATGCCCTTGTTATCGCATGTGACCTGGAAGGCATGGTAGCAGCACTCAGGAGGGTGCACGCCGCGGAGCCAGAATGGCTACACGATGCGGAGGTCCCCGCACGCTGTCGGCTCGCATGATGATGATGTCATGTTCAGGGCGCAGGACAGGAAACAGATATGTGACTGGTACGGCGGCTTCTTGCAATGGAATAGTGGAGTATTGCAAGTGTGCAAACTATAGGGGGGCGAGAAGGTACCGAGAACACGGGAATTACAACTTGGACTCTTTACTATTCACGTGGACTCTCAGTCACATATATCAATCAATTTCAGAGGAAGTCACATATATCAATCAATTTCAGAGGATTCTACTACTCCTAGTGTCACATGCTAACAACTGGTGCACCCCTCTTTTAAACGTCGGAGTCCAGGACGTAGCGATCCAAAACGCTTGAGTCATACATCGTTAAGATCCGAAGAATCACGCGGTTATTGTAGCCCATCTGATGAGGACATCTCCCAGGCTATCATCCAAGGACCAATCACCCGTTCCCGTGCCCGACGACTTAATCATGAGGTGCGTTCGTTTCTTGCTATCCATAATTATGTGGCTAAGGATGGGATGCTACTTAACGGTGATATTTTGATTCTTAGGAACATGGGAGAAGCACCACTGGACCAGCCATAAGAGGATGAGACGCCACCCCAAGTCGAGTCGGACTCCACTTCAACTCCGAATTCGGTTCGGTTTTCAGCAGACAACACCTACATAAATGGGGCGTAACTTTCTCATACGGAGTCCGATTGAAGAGTTCTTATATGCGTTGGAAAGATAACAACGACACCTTTCCAATGGATCTGATGCCACGTTGTGATTAATTATAGAGACTTTGGAATTGTCAGAATAAGTCATCAGGTGCTGCGACACCGTTTTGGGCCACTTCGGGCCTTGTTTTCGTTTCTGGTTTTAAGCCCAGGTTTAGGGCAAGACCCTCAGAAACCCTAGGTATAAATACTCTATAGCCGTCATTATTTAGGGTGGGTTTTGCTTAGAATTATTCTGCCATCGCAGTCTCGCTGATTTCATCAGTTTGTAGAACCCCACTTCGAGTAATCAACAATCATCTCGTTTGTGAGATTGCTTCTACTATATTCTTGCTTGTGTTCTCGATTCGCATGCAGGGATAAGCCTTCTTGGCGAGGTCAACCGCGTTCGCGCATGGTTGATAACCAACGGAGCCGTGGTGTAGCGGTCGCAGGGTTCGGATCAGTTCTGATTGGAAGCCGGATCGTCAACGTCGAGTTCTCCACAATCGTGATTATCCCTTCCTGACGGAAGATCGGGCACCCCCGTGCGCATCAAGTGGTATCAGAGCTTCGGTTGCCCGTCAGGTATCATTGTATCCAATTAGTTTTGCCATCGTCCCAGAACTCCAGATATAGCCAAAAAAATTGTAGTCCTCTAGGGCATATCACCTTCACTGTCTGAGAGCTCCGAGCTGTTGCAATTTCGTCACAGTGTCGTATTGCTGAGTTTTGATTCATAGTCAACGTCCGGTTGCTGGTTTAGACTTGTGTTCTTAGTCACGAGCCGTTACTTAGGGTTTGAGATATCCGAATACAACTCTGAACCCAAGTCGGAGTCGAATTCATAGTGCCTCGGTAAAACGGCCATAACTTTGTCATACGAACTCCGTTTGAGCTCTACCACCCGTCAAAACGACCGGAACGAAAAGTTACATCTGATCCCCACCCACTTCGTCGGTTTCGACAAAATCTTCGAGGCCAAATTCGCCTTGAAAAATAGAGTTCTGGAAGTTTTATTCCCACATAGTCTGTTTTTCCCTTTCGCTTGATTCTTTGAGCAGTTTTGTGAAAAAAAAAGAAAAAAAGAAAAAAATAGTGAAGAAAAAGAGAAGAAAAAAAAAGAAGAAGAAGAAAAAAATCTTGGTATACTTCTGTTTCTTGGTACTTTGGTATACTTCTGTGCCTATACTCGTTTCTAGGAACACGTTTAGGCCAGCAACTGAGACAAGTACCTTGAATTATTATTGAGCTTTACTAACTGTTGTCGAACTTTGCTAATCCTTGCTACCAAATTGAACTTCCAAGCTCCACTCTCTTCTGATCAGTACAGTTTCAACCTGGCAATCGCTACACTCACGTCTTCAACGGTATCACGAACAAGCCACCGGTTGTACCACCTGCTACGTTGGTAAGAACTTTGCAAGAGCATGGTTAGACGCTTGAGTGAGAGCGACTCCACATCCTAGTAGTTTGTAGGAGCTTTATACATTTGTGTGTTCCTTGTTTTCACTAACCATGACAGGATCACCAGCGGCACATCAAGATGATGGAGATGAATGTGTTTCTAAATTAGAGCTTCAAACGATGCTGCGAGATATCAATGCAAATATTAGCAAGAGCAACCAAGATAATGAGCATCGATTAGAGAGGATAGAGAGGAGTATCGCCACCCTCATCACCAGGATAGATAACCTAGAGAAGCAGCCACCTTCCGATAGAGCTGAATCGGAGGATCTCGAGGCGGATGACACTGATCAAGATGAGGATGAGTATGACCGAGCTGCCGCCAGAGCAGGACTTCCAGCTGGAGGTCGCCCCGCTCCTCACGCGGCACATCAAGAACAACGACAGCTGGAGGTAATGACACAAATCCTCGTCCTAGACGTGCACATGATGATTATTATGCTAATGTTAAGTTCAGTATACCATCTTTTTCTGGTTCCTATGATGCTGAAGTTTATTTAGATTGGGAGATGACAGTCGAACAAAAATTCAATTCCTGTCTAGTTCCAGAAATTCATAGAGTTAGACAAGCCATTAGTGAGTTCACTGATTTTGCTATCATTTGGTGGAATGAATTAGTAAAAGCTGGTTTAGCACCGGATACATGGCCTAGGTTAAAGAGAGCTATGCGTAGTAGATTTGTTCCTCCCACCTATAAACGTGAAATGCGTAAAAAATTGCAGCGCTTAAACCAAGAAAATAGATCTGTTAAGGAGTACTACCAAGAGCTACAAATAGGAATGTTGCGTTGTGAAGTAGTTGAGGATGACGAGGATAAAATGGCAAGATTCTTTGGGGGATTAAGGCGTGAGATACAAGACATAGTTGACTATAAGGATTATAATTCTCTCAATAGATTGTTTCAGCTTGCTATGTTGTCAAAAAAGAATTGCAGGGAAGGCAGCAAAAGCCAAAGAGCAACTTCGGCAACACAAGATCGACGCCTGGAATGGTCAAGTCAGCTCCACCTCCTCCTGCACGGTCTGCTGCCCCCTACATGTCTAGGGCGCGTTCAGCAGCACCGGCATCGTCACAAGCACCAGAGGAGAAGAGTAAATCAGCAGGTTCCCCTGTCCCGGTAAAGAGCTCTTCATCAGTTGCTTCCACGGGCCGCTCCCCCGGGACTATCTGCCATAACTGCAAAGGGAAGGGCCACTTTATGAGGGACTGTCCAAGCCCGCGACGGACATTCCTTGCTACAGAGGACGGTGGGTATGTTAGTGCTACTGATGTTGAGGATGATTCTGCCATTGGGGCTAACCATACAGGTGACGATGAGACGGGAAGTGATGGCGAGGAGATTCTAGGCACGGCCGCCACAGAGAAATATCAGGCCTTAATTGTACAACCCGTGTTGAGCACTCAAGTGGAACAAGCGGAGACACTACAGCGGCATAACTTGTTCCAAATGTACCTCATTGTCAAGGATCGCCGCGTTCGCGTCATAATTGATGGAGGAAGCTGCAATAACTTGGTGAGCTCAGACTTGGTCAACAAACTTGGCTTGACCACACGTCCACATCCTCATCCATACCATATTCAGTGGTTCAACAATAGCGGTAAGGTTAAGGTAACACAATCTGCGAGAGTGCACTTTTTCATTGGTACATACCATGACTTTGCTGATTTCGATGTGGTACCTATGCAAGCATGCTCACTTTTATTAGGATGTCCATGGGAATTTGACACCGATGCCACCCATCATGGTCGAAGTAATAAATACACATTTATGCATAAGGGAAAGAAAATTACTTTACTTCCTATGACACCCACTGAAATTATGCAATGTGAGAAAGAGGGTGCTGAAAATAGCAAGAAGGAGAGTGCACTGCAATCTGAAAATCAGCAAGTTGCTAATACCGTTTTCCCAACTAAGAAAGAGAAGAAAGTAACTAGCTCTAAGTCTGAGGGAATTAAATTGAAGGGGGGTGTTATGCTTGCTACCAAATCTGATCTTATTGATATTAATGAGCTTGATTCTCCTTTCTATGCTTTGATATGCAAGGAAGCATTGTTTTCATTTGATGATACTTCAAGTTCTTTGCCTCCTACTATCACTAACCTTTTGCAGGAGTATAAAGATGTGTTTCCAGCGGAGATACCCCCGGGGCTGCCACCTATTCGAGGTATTGAGCATCGAATCGACTTAATTCTAGGAGCAACATTGCCAAACCGTGCTGCATATAGAACAAATCCGGAGGAGACTAAAGAAATTCAGCGCCAAGTCCAAGACCTTCTGGACCGTGGGTATGTGCGTGAGAGCCTTAGCCCATGCGCTGTTCCTGTTCTTTTAGTTCCTAAGAAAGATGGTAGTTGGCGTATGTGTGTTGATTGTAGAGCCATTAACAACATTACGATAAGGTATCGTCATCCTATTCCTAGGTTAGACGACATGCTTGATGAGTTGAGTGGTTCTATCATTTTCACAAAGATCGACCTGCGTAGTGGGTACCACCAAATTAGAATGAAATTGGGGGATGAATGGAAAACAGCTTTTAAAACTAAGTTCGGTTTATATGAGTGGTTAGTCATGCCTTTTGGATTAACTAATGCACCTAGCACTTTCATGCGTCTCATGAATGAAGTTTTAAGAGTATTTATTGGGAAATTTGTGGTGGTCTACTTTGATGATATCTTGATATATAGCAAGTCTAATGATGAACACTTGAACCATTTGCGTGCTGTTTTTAATGCATTGAGGGATGCACGTTTGTTTGGTAATCTTGAGAAGTGTGCCTTTTGCACGGACCGTGTCTCTTTTCTTGGCTATGTTGTCACTCCACAGGGTATTGAGGTGGATGAAGCAAAAATTGAAGCCATCAAGAGCTGGCCGACCCCTCAAACTGTCACACAGGTGAGAAGCTTTCATGGACTTGCAGGATTCTACCGGCGGTTTGTGAAGAATTTCAGCACCATCGCTGCCCCATTGAATGAGTTAACAAAGAAAGGAGTTTCCTTCCAATGGGGTCCAGCACAAGAACAAGCTTTTAACATGCTTAAGGAGAAGCTTACACATGCCCCTCTACTCCAACTCCCTGACTTTGGTAAGACTTTTGAGATTGAATGTGATGCCAGTGGTATTGGGATAGGAGGAGTGCTGCTACAAGAAGGTAAACCCGTTGCTTATTTTAGTGAGAAATTGAATGGGCCAATTTTGAACTACTCTACTTATGATAAAGAGCTCTATGCTTTAGTTCGGGTGTTAGAAACTTGGCAACATTATCTTTGGCCTAAGGAGTTTGTCATTCACTCTGATCATGAATCCTTGAAACATATTAGAAGCCAAGCAAAATTAAATAAACGACATGCAAAATGGGTCGAGTTTATAGAGTCATTCCCATATATTATTAAGCACAAACGGGGTAAAGACAATGTCATTGCTGATGCTTTATCTAGGCGATTTACTATGTTATCTCAACTTGATCATAAAATTTTTGGCCTAGAGACAATAAAAGAGTTATACGCCACTGATTTGGACTTTAAAGATGCTTTTGAAAACTGTAGAGAGGGTCGAACATGGCATAAGTATGTGTTGAATGAAGGATTATTATATCGTGCTAACAAGCTATGCATCCCAGCTAGCTCCATTCGCCTTTTGTTCTTACAGGAAGCTCACGGAGGTGGTTTGATGGGACACTTTGGAGTGAAGAAAACAGAAGATGTGCTGTCCACACACTTCTTTTGGCCCAAGATGCGGAGGGATGTCGAGCGCTATGTTTCACGCTGCACTACATGCAACAAAGCTAAGTCACGCTTAAACCCCTATGGTCTTTATATGCCCCTTCCTATTCCTAGTGTTCCTTGGGAGGATATATCGATGGATTTTGTCTTAGGATTACCTAGGACAAAGCGCGGGAGGGATAGTATATTTGTGGTGGTGGATCGATTTTCTAAAATGGCACATTTTATACCCTATCATAAGAGCGATGATGCTACCAATATTGCTGATTTATTTTTCAGGGAAATCATTCGCCTACATGGAATTCCCAACACCATTGTTTCCGATCGAGATGTGAAGTTCTTGAGCCACTTTTGGAGAAGCTTATGGAGCAAGTTGGGGACTAAGTTGTTATTTTCTACTACATGCCACCCACAAACCGATGGACAAACGGAGGTTGTTAACCGTACCTTATTCACAATGTTGCGAGCTGTTTTGAAGACAAATTTAAAGATGTGGGAAGACTGTTTACCTCATGTGGAGTTTGCATATAATCGATCGGTACATTCTACCACCAAGGTGAGCCCTTTTCAGGTAGTGTATGGGTTTAATCCATGTGCACCCATTGATCTTTTGCCATTGCCTACTTCTGAACATGTGCATTTGGATGCTAAAACACGTGCTGATTTTATTCTGAAAATCCATGCAACAACTAAAGAGAACATTGAAAAGATGACTGAAAAGTATAAACTTGCTGGTAGTTAGGGTAGGCGCCATTTATCCTTTGAACCAGGTGATCTTGTTTGGTTACACTTGAGGAAGGATAGATTTCCAGAACTAAGAAAATCCAAATTGATGCCTCGAGCTGATGGTCCTTTTAAGATAGTTAGGAAGATTAACGATAATGCATACAAGCTTGAGTTGCCTGCAGGTTTTGGGATTAGTCCCACTTTTAATATTTTAGATTTGAAGCCTTACTTGGGAGAAGAAGATGAGTTTGAGTCGAGGACGACTCCAATTCAAGAGGGGGAGGATGATGAGGACATCTCCCAGGCTATCATCCAAGGACCAATCACCCGTTCCCGTGCCCGACGACTTAATCATGAGGTGCGTTCGTTTCTTGCTATCCATAATTATGTGGCTAAGGATGGGATGCTACTTAACGGTGATATTTTGATTCTTAGGAACATGGGAGAAGCACCACTGGACCAGCCACAAGAGGATGAGGCGCCACCCCAAGTCGAGTCGGACTCCACTTCAACTCCGAATTCGGTTCGGTTTTCAGCAGACAGCACCTACATAAATGGGGCGTAACTTTCTCATACGGAGTCCGATTGAAGAGTTCTTATATGCGTTGGAAAGATAACAACGACACCTTTCCAATGGATCTGATGCCACGTTGTGATTAATTATAGAGACTTTGGAATTGTCAGAATAAGTCATCAGGTGCTGCGACACCGTTTTGGGCCACTTCGGGCCTTGTTTTCGTTTCGGGTTTTAAGCCCAGGTTTAGGGCGAGACCCTCAGAAACCCTAGGTATAAATACTCTATAGCCGTCATTATTTAGGGTGGGTTTTGCTTAGAATTATTCTGCCATCGCAGTCTCGCTGATTTCATCAGTTTGTAGAACCCCACTTCGAGTAATCAACAATCATCTCGTTTGTGAGATTGCTTCTACTGTGTTCTTGCTTGTATTCTCGATTCGCATGCAGGGATAAGCCTTCTTGGCGAGGTCAACCGCGTTCGCACGTGGTTGATAACCAACGGAGCCGTGGTGTAGCGGTCGCAGGGTTCGGATCAGTTCTGATTGGAAGCCGGATCGTCAACGTCGAGTTCTCCACAATCGTGATTATCCCTTCCTGACGGAAGATCGGGCACCCCCGTGCGCATCACCATCCGTCAAGGAAATAACTAGCTGTATATGAGTTGTAGATTGATCTATTTGTTATAAAAAACTGGTGTATATTTATATGTTACTACTCCTATAAATATATAGCTAAGGCCGATGATGTTCTTACGGCTTAAACACTTCTTTATCTCATTTTATGATATTAGAGCCAATGCTCTAAATCCAATCCACCATGAATTCCTTGAGCGGCTTCTCATTCTCTTCTGGCATGATGAACTTCTCACTGTTCTCGAGTTTGACCCTTGCACCACCGCCGCTTAGCGCATCCATCACCATGAAGCTTGACAGGGATAACTACTTCTTTGGAAGGCTCAGCTTGTCTCTACTCTCCACAGCATGACCTGATCGGCTATGTAGATGGAAGCCACCAAGTTCCCGCGGAGATGATCGGAACGACCCCTGACGGTGGCACTTCCCAGGTGAAAATCCTGAATTCCCCTGCTGGTTCCATCAGGACCAGTTCGTCCTCAGCGCAATCCTTTCATTGCTGACTCCTGAAGTGTTTGGCCATGTCGTCTTCACCAACACCGCTGCACGTACGTGCATGGGTCACCTTGGAGCACATGTTCGCCTCTCGCTCCAAGGCTCGGATGGTGCAACTTCGGACCATGCTAATCACTATGCAGAAGAAGGACATGTCCATGTCTGTGTATTTTCAATGCATGAAGACCCTAGCCGACATTATGTCGTTGATCGGCTACCCTCTTTGAGAAGATGAAGTCGTTTCCTATATCCTGGTGGGATTAGGCAATTGCTACGATACATTGGTCACATCAATTACCACGATTCCGGTGCATGGTGATGACCTTCCCCCTCAGCGATCTATATGACCACATGATTGCCTACGAGACCCCCAACGAGACGCGCTTCAATAACAACTCCCAGGAGTTCTCTCCCTCCACCCATGCTGCCATGCGTGGTGGCAACAATGGTGGTGGACGTGGCAGCGGTGGCGGGCGGCCGTGGACAACCCAGTGGACGAGATGGAGGAGGGCGTGGCGACACCTTCGGCTGCAGCAATGGGTCTGGAGTGCGTGGCTGTGGCAAGCCCATGTGCTAAATTTGCTCCAAGTATGGGCATGCTGCCCTGCGCTGCTACTCTTGATTCGACCATGTGTGCCAGCCAGAGATGAGGATGGTTGTACATGCATCGTCATCCTCGACTGACTCATACATGGTGGACACCAACTGGTACGTAGATACCGGTGTGATGGATCATCTCACTGGTGACCTCAACAAGCTCAACATCCGAGAGCCCTACAAGTGCAATGACCAGGTTCAAGTAGCAAATGGTATGCATCATCCCATTGCTCACGTTGGTACTTCTAGTATCCCTTGCTCACGTCAATCTTCGCATCTCAAAAACATTCATCATGTTCCATGAACAAGAATCTTCTTTCAATTCATAAACTTGCTAATGATAATAATGCCTTCTTTGAATTTCATCCAAATTGCTTTTGTATTAAAGATCAAACCACGAGGGCAACATTGGTGGAAGGTAGATGTCGTGGTGGCCTTTATCCGGTGCCTACATCCTTTTGATCTACACCACACTCTTCCTTCTTTGCCAAGCATTCGAAGGAACTCTGGCATCGGTGCCTTGGCCATCTTGCTTCTCCAATCATCCAAGCAATTCTCTAGTCAAACAATTTAGCTTCTTCGTCGTCTAATAATGACGTGCACATTTGTGACACATGTCAACAAGCCAAAGTGCATCAACTTCCTTATGAAGCATCTCGTCATGTCTCTACTCCCCCTCTCGAGCTCATTCACTCGGATGTTTGGGGTCCGGCAACAAAGTCAATAGGAGGTTATAGTTACTATGTAAGCTTTCGAGATGACTATAGCAAGTTTAATGGGTGTATCTTTTGAAACACAAGTCAGGTGTCGAACGTGTCTTTTATCATTTTAGAATAAAGTTGAGAAGTTGCTTGGAACTAAAATTATCTCTTTCCAATCTGATTGGGGTGGTGAATACCACAAGTTGCATTGGTTTTTTGATCAAGTAGGTATCACTCATCGTATCTCTTGCCCTCACATGCATCAATAGAATGGTGCAATCGAACGGAAGCATCGCCATCTCATTGAAACAGCTCTTGCTCTCCTTGCTCAATCCTCTGTCCCTATTCGTTTTTTGGGATGAAGCCATTCTTATTGCGTGTTATTGCATCAACCGAATGCCAAGTTGTGATTACAATTTCCTATGCATTTTAGGTTGTGGTTGCTGGCCTAACCTTCACCCATATAATCAACATAAGCTATCCTTCCGCTCAAAACTCTGTGTTTTTCTCGGTTATATGCTTTGCACCACGGTTATAAGTGTCTTGACCGCTTCACTGGACGCATATACATCTCTCGTGATGTCGTCTTTGATGAGCACCTTTTCCCTTTCGCCACCTCCAATTCTACATCCCCAGCTGCACCGCCTTCTCCTACCGAATCTACTATTTTGCTTCCTGTTTTGATGTAGCAGGCTTGTGGATTACCACGTACCAATGATGAAATGCATGCTGTATTGCTGTTCGTACTTATGATTCTGCTCCATCTGTTGATGTTGCAGGTTCTCCACATACAGCCTCCACTGCTGATTACTAGGCGTCGCCACACGCCTCAGCCGCTGCCACCGATGCTACGGACACTATGTTGCCTCCTAGATCGCAGCCCATGCCTACTCTAGTGCCCGAACCTCTACATGGGACTGTTTCACATCCCATGCAATCCTGGCTCCGTCACAACAACATCCAACCCTGCAAGCTGTTCGACGGGATCATCCACTATGACCCTGCCAAGCGTGGTTTGGCTACTGCGGTACATGTGGTCGCTCTTGCTTCCTCGGACTGTTCCCCAGCCATGAACATGGAATACGATGCGCTCCTTCGCAACAAGATATGGACGCTTGTTCCACCGCCACCTTGTCATCATGTCGTCAAATGCAAATGGGTCTACAAGATCAAGCAGCGACAAGATGGCACTGTTGATCACTACAAGGCGTGGCTCATCGCCAAAGGCTTCACCTAATGTCACAGGATCAACTACACTGACACATTCAGTCCCGTGGTCAAGCCTACGACCGTGTGGCTCATTCTCTCTATTGACGTGATGAGGGGCTAGCATCTCTGACAACTTGACATACAAAATGCTTTTCTTCACGGCGACATTCATGAAGAAGTCTATATGCAACAGCCACCCAGTTACATTGATCCCTCTTGGCCTCATCACGTCTGCAAGCTTTACAAGTCGCACGACGCCTCAAACAGGCTCCCCGGGCCTGGTATTCAAAATTGAGCACAAATTTACAGGAGCTTGGTTTTTCTCCTTTGGCAGCAGGTACGTCACTCTTCATTTTCAATACGGCCGACATCGCATTGTACATGCTCATCTATGAGGACGATATCATTGTTGTAGGCTCATCCACAACAATAGTTGACATGCTTCTCAAGCAGCTTGGTGATGCCTTCGCCGTCAAAAATCTCGGGCCACTCTCATACTTCCTTGGTGTGGAGGTGAATTCTGAAGGCAACGGAATATGCTTGACGTGACCAAGTATACTGTCGATCTATTGCAATGTGCCAACATGCATCTGTGCAAGCCGATGGCCACACCCATGTAACCATGGACAAGCTCAGCAAGTTGGGTGGAACCCCTCTCTCGGCTGATGAGACGTATCGCTTTTGAAGCATAGTCGGGGCCCTACAGTATCTTTGTCTCACTCAGCCGGACATCTCATTTGCTGTCAAAAAGACTTGCCAATTTCTGCAAAACCCAACAGATGCACATTGGAGCGCCGTCAAGAGGATTCTTTGATATATTAAAGGCACCATATCCCTAGGTCTCAACATTACATGGTCAGCCTCCATGGAGCTCAATGTCTTCTCCGACACCGACTGGGCTGGCTGCCCTGATGACCGTAGGTCCATGAGGAGATGTGATGTCTTCTATGACAACAATTTGATCTCCTGGAGCATGCACAGACAGCCTACGGTCAGCCGACCGAGTACCGAAGCTGAGTACAAGGCCATTGCAAATGCCATTGCTGAGGTGGTCTGGTTGCAGTTAGTTCTGAAGGAGCTAGGGATTTTTTAGGTCAACTGTCAATGTTGTGGTGCGACAATCTTGGAGAAACCTTCCTCACCGCCAATCCAGTCTTCCATGCATGCACAAAGCACATCAAAATTGATTTTCATTTCATCTGAGAGAAGGTAGCCTCCAGAGCTCTCAATGTGCAGTTTGTTCCATCCTAAGATCAGCTAGCTGACATCTTCACAAGGCCTTGAGTCGAGAGATGTTTTATCAGCTGAAATACAACCTGAACATGTCATGACACGTTCGGATTGAGATGGGCTGTTAAACATTGGAGTCCAGGGCATAACAATCCAAACGCTTGAGTCGTAGAACGTTAAGACCCTAAAGAATCATGCGGTTACTGTAGCCCGTCCGTCAAGGAAATAGCCAGCTGTATATGAGTTGTAAATTGATCTATTTGCTGTAACAAACGCATGTATATCTGTATGTTACTACTCCTATAAATATACAACTAAGGCCGATAAGGTTTTTACAGCTTAAGGATTTCTTTATCTTTATTTACCCTGAACGTATATCTGCACGGTATAGAATAGTGGAACTTGGAGGCTTTATGTGAGTAGCAAGGATAGCAAATGATCAAAGTAGCTATGCAAAGTTGAAAAGATGCTCAAAATTACTAGTCCTAGTTGCTGTACTTAGACTAGAACGAGCAAAAATAAACTAAGCCTAGATACTGAAACAATGGAGGCAAGAGATCGCAAGCTCAAGAAGCAATGCAATTTGAATTCTTCTGGGATTTTTTTTGTTTTCTTTTTTTATCAGTGGCCTTCTATGTGGCTTCTTATTCTTTTCCTAATTTTTTTATTTTTTTAACATCAGAAAAATTCAAAAAAGAGCAAAAGTTATCGAAGAAACAAGTTTCACCTTCCTGCCACAAGTCTGCCGCGACAGCAAAAACAGGCAGAAATCCTTGCCGTGGCAGGGGTACAACAGCAGCCCCTGGTTCGGTATTTTGGCGATATCTCCCAAACAGCTAGGCCCAATCAGCTAAAATTTTTATGGTAGGCTCCTGAGTATATCCTTGATTTTACAGAATTTTTTCAGATGTTTTGGAGCAATTTGAAATTTTGAGTCCGAAAGGCCTTTGAATTCGGACATAATTTGAATCCGAAATAGTTTAGAGTTCTAGTCCAAAAGCAAGGAGAAGTGGACATCTAGGAGGCTTCTTAAGGACGTGGGGGAGCCCTTGTGGTTAGCCAAGTCCTTTCCTAAGAGATTGAATCAAACAAGGCAGGGCTTTAGCTTTCAACTTGAACTCCAAGCAAACTTCACTTTCCTTTTTTTTTCCCTTGGACTCTTTCCTCTTTTTTTCCTCAGATCCAATCTGCTAGAGATAGTGCAAAGATGCAACTAGAACTAGCTCATCTCCTTGGCCTGTGGCAGCAAGGAGCTTAATGGTGGTGGCAAACTTTGTCACAACAGCAAGATGATGCCGCGGCAGCAGCTAGCGGCGTGTGGCAAGTGGTGGCAGCAGCGTGGTAGCATGGGTGGTGCGTGGCAGCATGCGGCAACGCAAGGTGATGGATGAGTGGCAGCGGTGTGTGGTGGCACAGGCTGTCACGGTTGAAATTGGTAGCAAAAACCTTGCCGTGGCAGCAACTCTTATCTTCTCTTTTTCTGATTTTCTGCAGGACAACTAGAAGCAACAGACAAGGTTCGATCTAGTAGAAATATTTCCACTACAAACCAATCTAATCTAGCAACTCAACACAATTAATGTAGCAAAAGTTCAATAATGCAAGAACTACTATGAAAACTCCGAGGCTCAGATTGGTTTGGACAACGGATAAACTAATCTACTTATTTTTTGTAGGTTTTTATGGATGATTGGTAGAACAGATCTAAAACTATGAAAATGGTAAATTTCTCACTGAGCAACTTGAGCTCTGATACCACTTGATAGTACAATGGTGTCCCGATCTTTCGATGAGAAGGTAACTATTGATTTGTGGAGACGACTTTGACGATTCGACTAAACCATATGATGATGATGCACCTTAGCAATCGCTAAACCAACTCTGGTAGGTTATTGATGATGCTGAAAGCACGATCAACCTGAACAAGAGGTCTGTAATCCCTGCGAGCAATCGAAGAACTAGCAAGAACTAAGATAAAGCAATCTGAAATTACAAATATGGATGAAGAAAAAGATAGAGTGGGTTTCCAAAAAGCCGTCTTGATTTGGTCGCTGGCACAAACAAAGGTACACAAAGTTGCAAAGGTAGGAAGCTCTTAACTAAACAAAACCCAAAATAGAAGAGAGCATCCTAGGAAGTATATAAAGACAAGAGGTGGTCTATTTCAGGAATAGTCCCAGACTGTTTTGTTAATTGTGGTGTGCTCGTGATGAATTTGGAGGTGGTGATAGACAGGTTGGAAAGAGCATGAGATAAGCTTTTCAAAGAGTCCAAGATCACCCAAATCGGAGTCCATATGCCCGAGATAAGGTCGTTTGGAGTCAGAGTTGTCTCAGCAATCTGAATCCGAGTATAGATCTTGTGGGACTTAATCTCTAGCTCTCCTTGGACCAAAGGTGATGTGGGAGAACTCCTTATACAGCACCAATTCATGTTGTACATGGTAAAGGTCACGTGAGCTTCATTTTCTCCTCCTCCCGAGAGCTTGAACTTGACTGCTCGCTTGTTCTTGAAGATCTTCATGAACCTCCTTTTGTTCTTTGTAACGTCAGCAGCGGACGTAGTTGAAAAGTGGAAGTAGAGGTGGCAGCAGGTATATCCATGGGGGTCATGTCCTTGATCCTTCCTTCCTTGAAAAAAAATCTGTCCTCGACTTTGTATAAGTTGAAAACCATCAAAGAGTAAAGAAAACATGTACGCAGCATAGATGTATCTATCAATCATGGTTAGTTCTTCGTGGTTAGCAATCATTTTGAAAGTGCATCTAGTGCCCCTAATGGCTTTTGATGATTAATGACAAACGATTAAGGGACTAATGGTTTTACTAAGTGTTTACAGGTGATTAGTCCCCAGGTTATTGGTTTAACCAATGGTTATCGACCCCTAAAAATAGATGTTGAAGAAAGGCTTGGATCCTGAAGATTAGTGGAGTTTTTCTAGTCTTTATATGATCAATGATCATTTGAGTCCATAGCACAAGCCGCCTATTAAGAGGGGTTCGATACCTAAGCTTAAAGAAGGATCTTCTAAGTGCTCAGTCTAAATCTCTGAAGAAAATCCGTTGAAATCTCTTTCTGAAACACAGACAGTGACTCTCGGTTGTACCAGTTTGAAGAATCGGTTGTACCGAGATTGGCCTCTGTTGCAAGGTCTGAGGACTTAGTCGTCTCAGCCTCGAAGAGTTTCAATTGCGGCATGACCGGTCTTGAATCTGGTGCTGCCGAGAATGGCCTCTGTGTTGGAGAGTTAGGGAACCCTGCCGCTTTGGGTTTGCCCTAGTTTCATATTCTGGAAATCGGTACGACCGGTTTGGAAGACCGGTGCTACTGGAATATGCTTACGTCTTCCTTAGACCTAGTCCTGTCTGTTTGTCTACGGTTGCACCGGTTATGAATCCGGTTGCACCGAGAATCCTTTCTGGACTCAGGTCGTTTGATGCCCTAGTCTAAGTCACTTCTGAGTTGTCTTCGGTTGCACTGGATCCGTATTCAGTTGCACCGGGAATCTCTTCTGGACTTAGGGCCAAGTTAGTTTCAGACTAAGTCCCATGTGTTTCTTCTACAGTTGCACCGGTTCCATTTTCCGGTTGCACCGAGAATCTGTTCTGGACTTAGGTCTTTGTTGTGAAGCTGGGTTGTGTTCGGTTGGACCGTTTTTCTTCTATGTGGAGAAGAATGCGTCATCTCTTCGGACCCGGCACAACCGCCTTCGTTTTCGGCACCACCGGGAATTGCTTCTGGAAGTTGCTCTGAGGAGCACACTCTTCAATTCCGGTGTGACCGAGTTCTCTCCGGACCTACCGCCTTTGTGGTGAAGTCTTCCGTTGTGCTTCTGAAGTTCTTCAAATATGACCGTTGGAAAGAATCCCGGTGCTTCCGGGTTTGTTTTCCGGTTGCACCGGAAGAGCATCTTTGTGGGCCAATGGCTCTTTTCTGCAGAACGGCTATAAATAGCCCCCGACCCCTGCGGGCTCAGAGAGGACTCTCTGCGCGAAAAGATCTTCATTTTCCACTGTGTTCACTTTCCTCTTTGACTCTTTGAGATCTACTTTGAGAGAGGAAAGTACTTGAGAGATCCGAGATTTGGATTGAGCATTCAAGCAAGAGCTTCTTCAAGCCTAGAAGATCAACTTGTTACTCTTGAAGATTTGGCATCTTCTAGCCGGCTAGGTGTCGGGAAGAGCTCCAACTTGTGGAATCGCCTCCAAAGTTTGTGAAGGTCCGGGGATCACCTTAAGATCCACCCCGAGTGTTGAGCGGATCCTAAGTGGACATAAGCTCAAGGAGAAGAAGGCGAAGACTGTGTGTCTTCGGAGCTAAGTGCTCAGCCTCTCCAACGAAGACGTAGGGTTGTTGCCAACAACTCAAACTTCGGGTTAAATCTTTGTGTCTTCGATTCCTGCTCTTTGCTTTGTGATGTTCTTCATCTGAGCTGAATCTTATTTGTTTGCTGGTTCGTCAATTAAATCCTGCTTCACCTTTGCATGCTAAGCAACTAATTTGTTAAAATTTGATAATCTCCTATTCACCCCCCTCTAGTCGATAAACCTCGATCTTTCAATTGGTATCAGAGCAAGGTCTCCTCTTTGCTATTGATTTGGTTTAACCACCTAGGAGAAAGGTATGTCGACTTCCGGGAACTTTAGGAGTTCTTCGCATAGACCTATCTTCGATGGTACTAACTATGCAGGATGGAAGCACAAGATGAGGATGCATCTTGAAGCAATTGACTTCGAGATCTGGAGAGTCATTGAAGAAGGAGTAGTCATCCTTGATGAAGAACGTCTGACTGAGGTAGACAAGAAGAACAAGCAGCTGAACGCCCAAGCTTGCGACATACTCTTCGGCGCACTCAACGATGATGAATTTAGAAGAATCAGCACTCTCAGAAGTGCGAAGAAGATCTGGGACACGCTTGAAGAAGTATATGAAGGAACCGAGTCAGTCAAGGATTCCAGAACCGATGTTCTTCGAAGCCAATTCAACAGGTTCAGAGGTTCAAATCAAGAATCAGTCCGAAGCATCTACTCCAGACTCACAACTATCACAAATGAGCTTCGAGGACTCGGTGCAACGGACATCACCGACACAGTCATCGTCAAGAAGCTTCTCATGTCACTTGATGAGAAGTATGACACATTGTGCATCCTCATCCAAGAGAGAGCCGACTTCAAATCTTTGACTCCTTCTCAAGCCCTTGGAAGACTCAATGCTCATGAGATGATCATTGAAGAGAAAAAGGAGCTGCACTCCACAAGATCAGGCCCTCGAAGAAGCATTGCGTTGAAGGCCAAGAAGACTGAGACTTCGTCTGAAGAAGAATCTGAAGAATCAAGTGATGAAGCTGAAGTTAGGGACTCTTTTGGGAAGGACCTAGCTCTTTTGGTCAGAAGATTCAACAGATTCCAAAAGGGTGGAAGATTCAAGAAATATGACCTAAGAAGAAAAGAGAATTCGTCCTCAAGAGACCCCATGAGAAGAAAATGCTACAAGTGTGGGGAAATCGGTCACTTCATCGCCAACTGTCCTCTCCACAAGAAGGACAATAGAAAAGACAAAGGTCACAAAGGAGAGAAAGAAGAGAAGAAGGAGAAGTCCTACAAGAAGGAGCGTCACTCCAAGGCCAACCACTACAAGAAGAACAAGTACAAGGCAAGAGCCAATCTTGGCAAGGAGTGGGACTCAAACGCAAGTGATTCTTCAAGCTCCGAAGCTTCTACCTCGGACTCCGAAGAAGGAATGGCGGGACTCGCATGGTCTTCACCGACTAAGGTAAGGTCAATCTTCGACATGCCAAGTGACAACGAGTCTCCCAAATGCCCCATGGCTAAAGGGCCCAAGGTAACTTCAAAACCTCCTAATTATGATGATAGTGATGATGACCTCATGAGTGAAGAACTAGAAAATATAAAACCTAGCTATAGAACTCTTGCTAAAACTGTTATGGAACAAGAAATCATTCTTGAAGATCAAGAGAGTTTGCTTGTTGATGAGATGGAGAAAAACAAGGAATTGACTCATGAGTTGAATAAACTCAAGTCAAAACACCTTCAACTTGCTAAGGCTCATGAATCACTAGTAGAGAATCATGAGAAGCTAAATGTTGAATTTCTCAACAAGAAGCAAGATCTTGAGACTTTAAAAGTGGCTCATGATGAACTTAGGTTTGAAAATGATTCTCTCATCGCCAAACAAATTAGTGAGAATCAAGAAGGTTTTGAACCCCCATGCCTAAAATGTATTGCATCATCAAATGCCATGCCTCCATCTACATCATCTAGCAATGTGCATTCAAATGCTTCAACTATCAATGCTATATTGGTCTCTTGTTCGTCTAACACTCCATCTATGGAGACCATAGCAATTGTGAATGAGAATGCTAGGATGAAGAATCTTCTTGAGTTTGGTTTCTTCAAATGTTGCAAAGGAAACGAGTCTCTAAGAGAGCTTCTTAGCAAGCAATCGATGAACTCGAAGAAGGAAGAATTAGGCTTCATCCCAAGCTACAATACGGATGGGACCAAGTGGACACCCGAGCAATATCCCAAGACCAAGTGGGTCCTTGGAAGAGGGAAGAATATCGAACTTCCTCATTATAATGGCAATGCTCGTAAAGATTTTGCATCCATGCATGCTAACTATAATGCCAACTATAGATTAGCTAAAACCCAAAAGGGTAAAGTATATGCCAAATACATTGGGCATAAGAGTAGGGATGTGTCTTCAAGCGAAACCATATGGGTACGCAAAGACCACATTGCTAGCCTTATACCGAACATATTTGATACATCTAACAATGTCCCAACCGCTAACATTCATGGACCCAAGAAGATATGGATACCTAAAAGAAACTAATTGTTTTGTAGAGCTACGCCTCCAGAGGACGAGAGTGGGTGCTTGATAGTGGCTGCACCGATCACATGACCGGAGACGAAAGCATGTTCGACGAATTCACGCCAAATGCTTCACCTTCTCGAAGCATTACATTTGGAGACAATGGTAAAGGAAAGGTAATGGGACTAGGTAAACTCGCCATATCCAAGGACAAGTCTATTGCTAATGTTATGCTTGTTAAGTCCCTTGGATTCAACCTCATGTCCATTGCTCAACTAACCGATCTTGATCTTAATGTATTATTCACTAAAACTGATTGCCAAGTTTTTAGAAGTGATGATCAATCACTAGTCTTCAAAGGAGTAAGAAAAGGCAATCTATATCTTGTTGATTTCTTTAAAGGTCCTCAAGTGACCATATGTTTGATTGCAAAGACCTCTAAAGGTTGGCTATGGCATCGAAGACTTGGACACGTAGGAATGAGGAACCTAGACAAGTTGGTCAAAGGTAAATATATTCTTAGAATAACTAATGTGTCTTTCGAAAAGTATCGCCTTTGTAGCGCATGCCAAGCCGGGAAGCAAGTAAAGTCAAAACATCCCGCGAAGACCGTCATGACAACGACAAGTCCTCTTGAGCTTCTTCACATGGACTTATTTGGTCCAAATACCTACAAGAGCTTCGGAGGTAACGCTTACAGTCTAGTTATTGTAGATGACTTTACTAGATTTACTTAGGTATATTTCCTTGAGGATAAAGCTAGGACCCAAGAATGCTTCAAGAGATTTGCAAGAAAAGCACAAAATGAATTTGAGTTGAAGATCAAGAAAGTGCGAAGCGACAACGGGACAGAGTTCAAGAACACAAACGTAGATGACTTTCTTGATGAAGAAGGCATCGATCATGAGTTCTCCGCCGCCTACACACCTCAACAAAACGGTGTTGTTGAAAGGAAGAATCAAACCCTAATTGAGATGGCGCGTACAATGCTCGAAGAATACAACATGCCAAGCAGATTTTGGGCGGATGCCATCAACACTGCATGTCATGCTATCAATCGACTATATCTTCACAAGTTCATGAAGAAGACATCATATGAGCTACTAACCGGTAACAAACCAAATGTTGCATATTTTCGTGTATTTGGTTCTAAATGCTATATCTTAGATAAGCACCGCACATCTAAATTTGCTCCAAAATCACACGAATGTTTCTTTCTTGGTTATGGCTCGAGTTCGCACACTTACCAAGTCTTCAACAATTTCACACGAAAAGTTGAGGAAACTGTGGATGTGCAATTCGATGAAACTAATGGCTCCCAAGTAGAGCAATTGCCAAGTGTTGCAGATGAGTTAATTCCCACTGAAGCCCTGAAGAATATGGCTATCGGGGAAGTGAAGCCAGTTGAAGTCAAAGGGAGCACTTCATCTCTAAATGTCATTCCACCTTCTTCAAGCCAAGACCCTCAAGAAGAAAGTGATGACACTGAAGCAAATGCCGAAGATGAAGCTCAGACGAGACTTCAAACTCAAAGTGGTCCACATCACTCAAGATTAGCGAAGCAAATCCAAGACAGTCATCACGTCGACAAAATCATTAGTGACATAAACAAAGGTCCACAAACTCGCTCACATGCTAGACTTTCTAATTTTTGTGAGCACTACTCGTTTGTGTCCTCCTTGGAACCAACTAGGATCGACGAAGCTATGGATGATGAAGATTGGGTGATTGCGATGCAAGAAGAATTGAACAACTTCGAACGCAACAAAGTGTGGACACTAGTGGAAAGACCGAACCCCAAAGAACACAATGTCATAGGAACAAAATGGGTGTTTCGGAACAAGCAAGATGAAGACGGACAAGTGGTGCGAAACAAAGCACGTCTCGTCGCCCAAGGCTACACACAAGTGGAAGGTTTGGATTTCGGTGAGACTTATGCACCCGTAGCTAGATTAGAAGCTATTAGAATCTTGCTAGCATATGCAAATCATCATAATATCTTGCTATATCAAATGTATGTTAAAAGTGCATTTTTAAATGGAGAAATTAAAGAATTAGTGTATGTTGAACAACCACTTGGTTTTGATGATCCAAAATTTCCAAATGGTGTGTATAAACTTCATAAGGCATTATATGGTCTAAAACAAGCTCCTAGAGCATGGTATGAATGTCTTAAGAAATTTCTACTCACCAAAGGTTTCAAAACTGGAAAAATTGATTATACACTATTCACTAAAGTAATGGATGGTGAACTCTTTGTATGCCAAATATATGTGGACGATATTATCTTCGGATCAACTAACCACAATTTCAGCAAAGAGTTCGGAGAAATGATGGCCGACAAGTTTGAGATATCCATGATGGGAGAGTTGAAGTTCTTCCTAGGTCTTCAAGTGAAGCAACTCAGAAATGGGATCTTCATCTCTCAAGAGAAGTACATACGGGACATGCTCAAGAAGTTCGACATGGAGAAAGCAAAGGGAATACGAACCCCAATGCAAACGAACGGCCACCTCGACCTAAACGAAGACGGTAAATCCGTTGATCAAAAATTATACCGTTCTATGATTGGCTCCCTGCTTTATCTTTGTGCATCTAGGCCCGACATTATGCTAAGTGTTTGCATGTGTGCACGGTTTCAAGCAGCTCCTAAGGAGTGCCATCTCACGGCTGTTAAGAGAATTCTTCGATATTTAGTCTTCACTCCCAACTTAGGGCTGTGGTATCCCAAAGGGGCTAGTTTTAATCTTGTTGGATATTCGGACTCGGATTATGCAGGAAATAAGGTTGATAGGAAGTCCACCTCCGGAACATGCCAATTCCTCGGTAGATCGTTAGTTAGTTGGTCTTTGAAGAAACAAAATTCCGTATCCCTATCCACCGCCGAAGCCGAATATATATCCGCAGGTGCTTGTTGCGCTCAATTATATGGATGAGGCAAACTTTGAAGGATTACGGAATCACAATAAAAGAAGTGCCTTTATTGTGTGACAACGAAAGCGCAATCAAGATAGCCAATAACCCAGTACAACATTCCTGCACAAAACACATAGACATCCGTCATCACTTTATTAGGGATCATGTTGCAAAGGGTGATATTGTTATTAGTCATGTGAGAACGGATAAACAATTAGCGGATATCTTCACAAAACCCTTAGATGAGCATAGGTTTTGCGAGTTGCGTAGTGAGCTAAATATTTTGGATTCTCGAAACGTGACTTGAAACCATGCATACATGTTCATGTCATAACTTAATGTTGATGATCTAGATGTGAACACATTAAGGGTAAGTATAATTCTCTCAATGAATATATACATCCATAAATGTGAGAAAAGTAACATATATGCTTTTAGATGAATATGATTCATAGAACCCTCTTCACAAAATTGATATGTGGTTCTAAATCAATACATTCATACATGGTGGCTTCAAACGACCACATTTGATATAGATCTAATCTATGATCTTAGTCCTATTGTTCATCCAACTTATAGCTTAGTTCTTCAGTTGGTATTTCCCGAAGTGGATGACAAAGGACCCTAATCTTCATTCTATCTAAATCTTATCCAAAGTCTTCATGCTATTCTTCACAAGTACTCTGTTGAAACGTATCCCGGCACCACTGATTTTTCATTCCGGTATTACCGAGATAAACCCTTGAGTCAGTCTCTATTTAAAGTTCATTCTTCAAGTTATTCCGGTTTTTCAATCCCGGCATAACCGAAAATCCTCTCTGTTGAGACTCTGCATTCATTGAAGAATCATGGGTCGTCCCTCCAGTACTCGATTCCGGTGGTACCGAAATCTGATTACGGCACAACCGGAACTTGAGGACTCCCAATGGCAGATCTGGTTTCTTCACGAACTGCCTCTCCGGCCCTTCCGGGAACCCAGGCTATAAATAGACCTGAGTTCTCTTCCAAAACGCTCGAACTTCCACTGAAAAACCCTAAGCTCCTCAGCGTCACCGCTGTTCTTCATCCGAGCTACCGGAACCACCGCGATCAGTGCCCGGATCCTCCGCCGTCGCCGGACTTCTTCACGTCTGCCGCCGCCGTAGAAGCACCACCGCCGCTGAGTTAGGGCACGGCAGTAGAACCCGCGACCTCTTCTCATTTCCCAGTCGCATGAGTTCATTCTCCACTGCATTTCTTCCTCTAAAAGTCCAGTGGCTGTCAAATCAAAATATCTCTAGAATTTTAGCGCGTTTTTAGATTCTGTTCAATCTCTGTGCCAATCAGATTGAGTCGTTCATTCTTCAAGTATTTCTGGCACAACCGATCTTCAAACCGGTAGTTCCACGTTTGTGCTCTGCAATGCTGAAGCACAAGCCCGGCACTTCCGGAAGTGAAACCGGTTGCACCGACTTTGAAGAAACAACTCACTCTTCAGCTGAAAACATTTTTCTTCAAAAATTGTGTCTGCTGAGTAATCTTGTGATCTTATCTGTTCTTTTCTTATCCCTTATGCTTCACAGGAGCAACAATGTCTGACTAGAGTGATTCAAATGCTGAAAGAAGCTATGACATCCAGCTCAGTGACAATGACTCTGATAGAGCAACAGTCAGTTCAAGGGAGAGTTCACCTCCTCCTCCACCTAAGAAGACAAGAACTCAGGCTGGTTCTTCAGCAACATCTTTAAGGAGAAAGCTTCAGAACATGGCATTTGAGGTTCCAAAAGAGTTGAAAATATACACATCTCCACATGAGTCTGCCATGGATAGAAAACACAGACATCAAAGGATCAGACACTATTGGGAGAAGCAACAGAGAGAAGGCAAGTATGTAACTTCCTATTGGAAGGATGTATTTGAAGCAAAAGCTGCTAAGAAAGCCCCAACAAAATCCAATAAACCAACTTCTTCATCCCTTGAAGAAGTTAGGAAAAGGAAAGAGTCAGCCAAACCCATTCTTCAACAGAAAGTATCTCCTCAGAAGGAGAGGAAAGCAGTGGCTAAGATAAGGGAGAGTAGAGTGAAGACTCCCCAAAATTCTTCTACTTCCAAGCCCCCAGTGACAAGAGCAAGCCCATCTGGCTTAGATTCAGACCTTGGGGATGATGTCCCAATCGGGCTCAGGGCCGCCCTAAGAATGAAGAAGGTTGAAGAACACTAGGAGGCAACCAAGGCTGAAAGACTTGGAAAAGAGCTAGATAAAAAGGAACAAGCTCAGGAACAAGCTCAGAAAGAAGCTCAGAAAGAAGCTGAGAGAGAAGCTCCAGCTCAGCAAATGCCACTATTCTCTTAAGAAATAGCTAAGCACGAAGCTTCAGCCCTTGAAAGGCTTCAGATATATGAAGAAGCCAGGAAAAGCCAAGCTAAGCTTGAGGAATTTAAGAAACAAAAGGCTCAAAGGGAAGCTGAGTTGAAGAAATTAAGAGCTGCACAAGGGAAGAGCAAGGAAAGCTTCCAGAGATATAAGACCCTGGTTGCAGTGCAAGCATCTGAAGAAGAGAGAGGCAAGGCCTTAGCCAGATCTGCCACTCTCGCTGGCATAAGAAAGCAGAAAGCCATATCTGAGGCTGCCAAGATAAAGGAAGTAAAGGCAGCCAGACTCCTTGCCAGAGCTTCAAAGCCTACGGGCGTAACCATTGAAGAACCTCAAGTACAAGCAAGTCCAGTCAGGACCTCTACACCAGAAGAATCTGCCCAAGAAGAAATCCCTCCAGTTTCCCAAGCTCCACAAGCTATAATTCAAATTGAGGAAACTTAGGTCGAAGAACCAGGAGCTTCAAGTGCTCCCCAAATAGAAGCTCCTAAAGAGCAAGCTGCTGCAAGCCCCAAGGCTTCAGAGCAAACCCCTTAGCCAGAAGGGCTAAGGGAGGAAATAGTTGAATCAGCTGCACCAGCTGAAGTACAGGCTGAAGAAGTTGAAGCTCAGCCTGAAGAGCAAATCCAGGCCCCAGTGGCCCCTGAGACAGAGCTCCCTACTGAAGAAATAGGGATGCCACAGGCTGAAGAGCAGCCAGGTCAGTCAGAGGAAATCATTGAAGAACAAGCAGCTGCTGCTGCTACCACTGAAGCCTCTGAGTCTCCAGAAACTCAAGTTCAACCTCATCATTATGAGCGGAGAATGAGGAAGCAAACAGTTACACCTCGACCAACTGCTCCAGCTCCAAAGAAGAAGAAAGCAGAAAAGTTGCCTCCAAGGCCAAGCCAGCGAACCAGGTCTGCTTTGAAGAAAGTCCGCATTCATGAGGATGATGAGGACATTGAGATGAGGGAGCAGCTAAACATTGAAGACAATGCCACCTTAGTGGTTCTGGCTCCCACTCAGATGATTCCTCGGCAAGGCAGAAGGCCTCAGCCGGTTGTTGAGTACAACAAGTTGACAAAGGAAGAACTGCGCGAGATTAGATGGGATGTGAATCCCTATGAGTTTGCCCGGGATGATTCAGATCCCAGATTTTAGGCGAGGACCCAACAAGACTACTATCAGACCACTCTCTTCAAGAAAAATAGAGTCTTCAAGCATCAGTACGTGGATAGAAGTTATTTGGAGAAGCACAGATGTTTTGCCCCAGTGCTAGATGCCCTAAGGCAGGTTGGAATATAGGAGTTCATCACTTTCAAACAAGACTGGAATGAAGAATTAATCCTCCAGTTCTATGCAACCCTGTATATCTCAGGCAGTGAGACTCTCTCTTCCACCTGGAAACTCGAGTGGATGATAGGGCATTCAAAATATGAAGCAACCTTTGAAGAATTTGTGGCCAGAGTTGGTCTTGGCATGGATATCAATTCCAAAGATTCAAAGATTCATGATGAAGATATCTTGCCAAAAGAAGGGCTGTCTCCTCTTTATTATCAAGACAAAGATTACGTCCTCGACAAAACAGCTGATCTAACCTATGCAGCCAGGACGGTTCTGAAGATATTGAGGAAGACACTTGCTCCGAAGAAGGGAAACCAGGATGAAATCCACCACAGAGCAAGGAACCTTTTGTTGAAGATCATGTCCAACACTCCCTTCAACCTGGCAGATTTCTTCGGCAATTTCATGGTTGAAGCCTATGCCGACCACATCAAACAGCTGCCCTATGCCCCTTATATCATGAAGTTCATCTTGAACAAGATAGAGATCGACTTTCACTGCGACATCTCTCACACCAAGTTCACCCCTTCGCTCTATGAAGACTTGGTGAAGAAAGTCTCTGTTGTCAAAGGAAAAGGCAAGGCTCCAGTTGAAGAAACTCCTCTGCCCTCAGCTCCTCAACCAGGCGACGAAAGAATGCCTATGGCCAGTGATGATCCAGCTTTTCACCATTCAGAAGGCCACTCAAAATAACCTGAAGCTCCTCACGCGGATATCTCAACCTCATATCTCATTCTTCAAGAGCTAAAATTAAGAATTGAAGACAGAGTTGCATATAATGAGGAAAGAACAGAAGCTTGCAAGGCATGACCTAAATGCTCTCTTCAACATGGCCAAGGTCTCTCAAACGGCCGATAGAGAAGTGCTCAAAAGATCTTGGGTACTCTTGAAGAAACATTATTCTGAAGAAGAGCTCACCGCCCAAGGAATCAAAGAACAATATTCTTGGTGTGATCAGTCTCCTTCTTCACTCCACTACAGAGTTACTCCAAGTGCCACCAATTCATCTGTCGAGCCTGAAGAAACCGCAACTTCACCAGCTCCAGCTCCTCCGCAGTCTCCTCATGCTTCAGCCTCCGGCCCTGCTCCTCAAGTCTAAACCTTTTTGGCTCTTGATGCCAAAGGGGGAGTGATAAGAAAAGCTTCAACATCTCTGCTGAAGAAGAGACATCATATGCAAGAAGAAAGGGGGAGCGACATATGAAGATGAAGAAGTAGTTTAGGAATAGATAGGAGAGTTGCAAACCTTGCTATTTCATTGAATTTTCTTGTATTGGTTTGTAAACTCTATTTTGGTGATCTTATTTTGAAGACTCTGCCTGAACAAGCCAAACATGCTTTGAGAATATGCTATGTTTATTCATGCTCAGATAACATGCCTCATTCATGCTCTGATTATACTTTGCTTAAGAATATGCTTCAACATTCTCTTAATGTCTGATATGCTCTGACATTATATATTATATGCCTTAACATCATATATGCTCTGATATTCTCTGAATACATATGCTTGCATGTTTTATGTCTTCAGATCACCTCTTATGCATTGCTTTTCAACAAGTCTATCTTACACAATGCATATTCACGGGTTTCAAAATTTAGGGGGAGCTCTCCAAAATTTCCTCAAAATGTGCACATACACTCAAAGCTACTCTTCAATTAGTGCACATATTTAGGGGGAGCTACCTTTAAATTATGGAACTCAAAACAAATTCTTCATATCCAATTTGAAGCTTTAATCGTGTTGTCATCAATCACCAAAAAGGGGGAGATTGAAAGTGCATCTAGTGCCCCTAATGGATTTTGATGATTAATGCCAAACGATTAAGGGACTAATGGTTTTACTAAGTGTTTACAGGTGATTAGTCCCCAGGTTATTGGTTTAACCAATGGTTGTCGACCCCTAAAAATGGATGTTGCAGAAAGGCTTGGATCCTGAAGATTAGTGGAGTTTTTCTAGTCTTTATATGATCAATGATCATTTGAGTTCATAGGACAAGCCGCCTATTAAGAGGGGTTCGATACCTAAGCTTAAAGAAGGATCTTCTAAGTGCTCAGTCTAAATCTCTGAAGAAAATATGTTGAAATCTCTTTCTGAAACACAGACAGTGACTCTCGGTTGTACCGGTTTGAAGAATCGGTTGTGCCGAGATTGGCCTCTGTTGCAAGGTCTGAGGACTTAGTCGTCTCAGCCTTGAAGAGCTTCAATTGCGGCATGACCGGTCTTGAATCCGGTGCTGCCGAGAATGGCCTCTGTGTTAGAGAGTTAGGGAACCCTGCCGCTTAGGGTTTGCCCTAGTTTCATATTCTAGAAATCAGTACGATCGGTTTGGAAGACCGGTGGTACCGGAATATGCTTACGTCTTCCTTAGACCTAGTCCTATCCGTTTGTCTACGGTTGCATCGGTTATGAATCCGGTTGCACCGAGAATCCTTTCTGGACTCAGGTCATTTGATGCCCTAGTCTAAGTCACTTCTGAGTGGTCTGCGGTTGCACCGGATCCGTATTCGGTTGCACCAGAAATCTATTCTGGACTTAGGGCCAAGTTAGTTTCAGACTAACTCCCATGTGTTTCTTCTGTGGTTGCACCGGTTCCATTTTCCGGTTGCACTGAGAATCTGTTCTGGACTTAGGTCTTCGTTGTGAAGCTGGGTTGTGTTTCCGGTTGGACCGTTTTTCTTCTCTGTGGAGAAGAACGCGTCATCTCTTCGGACCCGGCACAACCCCCTTCGTTTTCGGCACCACCGGGAATTGCTTCTGGAAGTTGCTCTAAGGAGCACACTCTTCAATTCCGGTGTGACCGAGTTCTCTCCGGACCTACCGCCTTTGTGGTGAAATCTTCCGTTGTGCTTCTGAAGTTCTTCAAATATGACCGTTGGAATGAATACCGGTTCTTCCGGGTTTGTCTTCCGGTTGCACCGGAAGAGCATCTTTGTGGGCCAACGGCTCTTTTCTGCAGAACGGCTATAAATAGCCCCCGACCTCTGCGGGCTCAGAGAGGACTCTCTGCACGAAAAGATCTTCATTTTCCACTGTGTTCACTTTCCTCTTTGACTCTTTGAGATCTAATTTGAGAGAGGAAAGTACTTGAGAGATCCGAGACTTGGATTGAGCATTCAAGCAAGAGCTTCTTCAAGCCTAGAAGATCAACTTGTTACTCTTGAAGATTTGGCATCTTCTAGCCGGCTAGGTGTCGGCAAGAGCTCCAACTTGTGGAATCACCTCCAAAGTTTGTGAAGGTCCGGGGATCACCTTAAGATCCACCCCAAGTGTTGAGCAGATCCTAAGTGGACATAAGCTCAAGGAGAAGAAGGCGAAGACTGTGTGTCTTCGGAGGTAAGTGCTCAGCCTCTCCAACAAAGACGTAGGGTTGTTGCCAACAACTCGAACTTCGGGTTAAATCTTTGTGTCTTCGATTCCTGCTCTTTGCTTTGTGATGTTCTTCATCTGAGCTGAATCTTATTTGTTTGCTGGTTCGTCAATTAAATCCTGCTTCACCTTTGCATGCTAAGCAACTAATTTGTTAAAATTTGATAATCTCTTATTCACCCCCCTCTAGTCGATAAACCTCGATCTTTCAATTGGTATCAGAGCAAGGTCTCCTCTTTGCTATTGATTTGGTTTAACCACCTAGGAGAAAGGTATGTCGACTTCCGGGAACTTTAGGAGTTCTTCGCATAGACCTATCTTCGATGGTACTAACTATGCAGGATGGAAGCACAAGATGAGGATGCATCTTGAAGTAATTGACTTCGAGATCTAGAGAGTCATTGAAGAAGGAGTAGTCATCCTTGATGAAGACCATCTGACTGAGGTAGACAAGAAGAACAAGCAGCTGAAGGCCCAAGCTTGCGAATTGAAGAAGGAGTAGTCATCCTTGATGAAGACCGTCTGACTGAGGTAGACAAGAATAACAAGCAGCTGAACGCCGAAGCTTGCGACATACTCTTCGGCGCACTCAATGATGTTGAATTTGGAAGAATCAGCACTCTCAGAAGTGCGAAGAAGATCTGGGACGCGCTTGAAGAAGTATATGAAGGAACCGAGTCAGTCAAGGATTCCAGAACCGATGTTCTTCGAAGCCAATTCAACAGGTTCAGAGGTTCAGATCAAGAATCAGTCCAAAGCATCTACTCCAGACTCACAACTATCACAAATGAGCTTCAAGGACTCGGTGCAACGGACATCACCGACACAGTCATCGTCAAGAAGCTTCTCATGTCACTTGATGAGAAGTATGACACATTGTGCACCCTCATCCAAGAGAGAGCCGACTTCAAATCTTTGACTCCTTCTCAAGCCCTTGGAAGACTCAATGCTCATGAGATGATCATTGAAGAGAAAAAGGAGCTGCACTCCACAAGATCAGGCCCTCGAAGAAGCATTGCGTTGAAGGCCAAGAAGACTGAGACTTCGTCTGAAGAAGAATCTGAAGAATCAAGTGATGAAGCTAAAGTCAGGGACTCTTTTGGGAAGGACCTAGCTCTTTTGGTCAGAAGATTCAACAGATTTCAAAAGGGTGGAAGATTCAAGAAATATGACCTAAGAAGAAAAGAGAATTCCTCCTCAAGAGACCCCAAGAGAAGAAAATGCTACAAGTGTGGGGAAATCGGTCACTTCATCGCCAACTGTCCTCTCCACAAGAAGGACAAGAGAAAAGACAATGGTCACAAAGGAGAGAAAGAATAGACGGGCTAAAAAATCGAAACCGTCTCGGATGACCTGTTTATCATCGTAGACGGGTGGGAAATAAAAACCCGTCTCGGATGACCCAGTTATCGCAGACAATTCGGGATCGCAAACGTGTTGTTTTCTGACCCGTCTATGATGGTTGCTATACCAGACGGGTCCGATGAACCATCTTGGATAAGCCGTCCAGGATGAGCCGTTCTGTAGTAGTGTTGTAGTCATCACATAATCGGAGGAAGGCAACGCCGGTGAACTGAATGCCATTGTCCATAATGATGCTATTGGGGACGCCGAACCGGTACACGATGTCCAGGAAGAACTCAATGGCCCACTCTGCAGTGATCGTGGCAACTGGTTTGGTTTCAATCGACTTGGTGTAACTTGTCGACCGCGACGAAGAGATGTGTGTGGCCTCCGGGAGCCGTCTTGAGGGGACCAACCTTGTCTAGACCCCAAACAGCAAAGAGCCACATGATCGGGATAGTTTGGAGTGCCTAAGCCGGCAAGTGTGTCTGCCGGGCGAAGTATTGGCATCCCTCGCAGGTGCGCACAATGTGCTCAGTATCTGAGATGGTGGTCGGCTAGTAGAAACCCTGTCAAAAGGCTTTCCCGACTAGCGACTTCCGTGTGGCGCCCGCAGACTCCCGAGTGAATGTCGTGCAGCAGTTGCTTCCCCTAGTCTTGAGATATGCACCGCTGGAGAATTCCGGATGTGCTCTTCTTGTAAAGGTCGCCTTCGATTATGATGTAGGCCTTGGCATGCCTCGCAAGGCGACGTGTCTCGGTCTGATCCTGAGGGAGCGTGTCCCGTAGGATATAGTCGAGGAAGGGCATCGTCCAGTCGGGATTGATGACCAAAACCTCTTGCGCAGTCTGTTGAATACTACCGGATCCCTATGGGTGTGGTTCTTCGGTCTCGGATGCTGTCTCCACCTTGATGGAGGGCGCATGCAACTCCTGGAGTAAAACTCCAGCCAGGACGACATCCCGACTGGACCCTAGCTTGGCGAGTGCATCTGCAGCCTCGTTGTCTCAGCGGAGGACGTGCGTGAGCTCGAGGCCGTCGAACTTGACTTCAAGCTTGCGCGCCTCTTGGCAGTAGGCTTCCATGACGGCGTCTCTTGTGGCGTACCTGGTTTTAAGGCCAGATACTCCCTTGTGATTATTGTACCGGTCCCTCGATCAGTAGCCGGTACACACAAGTTAACCTGTGTATCATTGTCATACACGCATATCATATTACAATATGTAAATAGACCGTCAAGGTCAATAGTCTGATACCTGTAGCCCAACGGCTAAAACTTGCAATGGAAATCAAGCGGTGATGTGGCCCATCAATATGCCATACCCGACAGGCAACTGACTGGGGTTACGCCTTAGTTCTCGTGATCCCAATCATTTCCTCGGCGTAGATGTTCCTTTCGTCTGGCCAATTCAACAAGCCAGGTGAGTACTTTGAATGTACTCGCAAGCTATTCCCACAGGAGAAAATATACGGTAATATTTCATGCAAGGTGGATTCCAAGGAATAGCTCTATCCTAGGTTGCTTGTTGTGCGGAAATGTAAGTTTTTGATTTAGTTACGAGAATAGTAGATTTCAAAGCAGTTTTAAAATTGGAGCGAATCAAAACAACAAAACTTCTCTTGAGGTAGTTGTTCATAACGTAATTTGGCCAGAGGATTTATTTAGTTGAGCCAAATTAATTTAAGAACTGGCGATTAAGATAATTGATTAACCGATCGTTTGGGATCAGTGTTTATTCTTATTACAGGGTCAAAGACTTCCTACGCCCAAGCACTTTCGGTATCCCCGAGTACTCGTGGCATTCCCGAATACTCGCAGCATCCCCGAGCAGTCCACCTTATTGCCCGAGTACTGAAGTGCTCGCAGAATATCAGGTACCCTGTCCCCGAGAATGGGTTCGCAGGAGTGCTCGGGATCTGAGTAGTGTCCCCGAGCACCAAGTGGATCAACTCGGGACCCGGGTAGTTTTCCCGAGCCCGAGCACGAGAGCACCAAACTGAACCGACTCGAAGAGCTTGTGTTCCCAAGTACTGAGGTGTTCACAAGGTCCCCGAGATCCGCCTGGACTGTTTGGACCCCTGAGAACCGGGTAGCATGCCACGTTGCCGAGTTGTCTTGCAGTACTCCCGAGCCAACCACGCCGAGTGGCTTGAGCTGAGTCCTTAACGGATCACGGTGCTACCGAGTTGATGAGTCGATATACCAAGTCGTATGCCTCAAAGTCTGCCTTCGACGCCAGAATCTTTGACTTGGAGATGCCAGAAGACTTCAGCTTGGAGAACAAGAAACTGCAGGGAGTCGTGGAAGGAAGGTTCGTCGCGGGTTTAGAAGGGCACTCGACTTATATGGAAAGGTGTCTCATACGCGGGGAGTCCTGATCGTGGCAATAAGGGTTGTTTGAAGAAAGAGGGAAGTCATGCATAAGTTAGGATCAGGATCCCGTAGAAAAGGGAAATCATATATCTGTAATCAGTTAAGATTAGGAGTCCCAATTTCCTACGGAAAGACCAGCCGCCCTATAAATATGTAAAGGGTGACGGCCGATTAAGATATCCAACAATCGACACAAATCAGTCTTTTACATTTTACTCTTTCTTAGCAGTAGATCTTTGCTGTTTTGCACCGGAAAATAGTCGTTTCTTCTTCACGAAAGTAAGAAGATCTTTGATGCTTTGCTTGGAAAGCAATCGTCCGTCGTACACGAAAGTACGATAGTTATCCTTTGCTGCTTTGCTCGAAAAATAGTCGTTCGTCGTACACGAAAGTACGATAATTTTCACAATTGGCGACTCCACTTATCTAGGTGTTTCACGGATCAATTTTCGTGCGAACACAATTGGCGACTCCGCTGGGGAAGAAGAAAAGAGTTACACAATGAATACCGACTCCAAGGACGGAAGCATTGTCAACCCCGACAACATCATCACCGTCACGCTCGACGACCTATCTGAAGACGAACGGCGAGAAGTTGAACGCCAACTCGAAGAAGAGCAGGCTGAGCGACTCCGGCAAAAATTGGCCGGCTACCAGAAGACGAGGAATGGCATCATCAAAAAGGTAGTCGTGCCGAGTCCTTCTTCCGTGCTCAATACCGAGGTAAGTAAACCAACTTGCTCTGAAGACATCGCTCATCTAATTGACACGTCGGTAGCTAGCATGTATGGTTCTGATGTGGATAATACGGCACAAATACTCACTCAAGTGATGGCTAGCCGATTTAATGATTTTAAAGAGCAACTTACTAGAGATCTGAAGACTAGTTTGCATCGGGCCAGGTCACTAGTGTGACGGGTTAATGGCGAACATCGGGACAAGCAGCCGATGTACCCTGATACTAGTAGGTTTAATCACCTAGTGGGAGCTACTCCCGCGATCATTACATCTGTTCCGACTTCGGTTCCCCAAGGTTTCACAAATGATAACCGAAGTCTCAGCCTTAATGTGAGCATCTCACAACCATATTATCAAACAGTAGCATACAACACACCACCTTTACCACCTCTCGGTACTGGAATACCTTATGGGCCAGTTCCAGACTCGTATTTCAATCCACAAGTCCAACCTGTGTTGCCAGAACCGACCTCGTACACCCATGTTGCACCAGTGCCACTAGCCAGCACAGATTTTAAGGACCAACTCGCTGGAGCACTTAGAGAATTCGGCTTAGAACCCAAGGGTAAAACACATACTTATCAAAAGCCATATCCTGATTCCAGACTTCATCAAGTTCACAGGAGAGGAGGGGAGATCCACCGTCGAACATGTGGGTCAATTCTTGGCACAATGTAGTGAAGTCGGCACGTCAGACATACATAGAGTGAAGCTATTTTCCTTGTCGCTGTCTGGTACTACCTTCACGTGGTTCACATCACTTGCTCCCAAGTCCATTACGTCATGGGCGCAATTGGAGCAGAAGTTTCACGAGTACTTTTTTAGCAGTGAAACTGAACTTAGACTCTCAGATCTAACCATGGTCAAGCAGAAGTATAATGAACCGGTGTACGAGTACATCAGGAGATTTAGAGAAGTCAAGAACCGGTGCTTCAGTTTGACCATAGCCGAGAAGGATTTAGCCGACCTCGCTTTGTCAGGCTTGCTTGCTCATATAAGGGATAGGCTAGAAGGCCAGGAGTTCTCAAACCTTAATCAGGTCTTACAGAGAGCTGTAGCCCAGGAGAACCGTGCTAGGGAAGTCAAGCAGTATAGCCAGTTGGAGATAGTAAAAACAAAAATAAAGAAACCGAGTTGTCCACGGTTAAATCTGCGGTCAACATCATAACATATGAGAGCGACTCGGCTAGTGAGGACGATGCTGATATATGCATAGCCGAGTGGGTTCATGCGTCCAAGTCCAAACCTTTTGCATGTCCCGCACTGAAGCCTACACTCACTAAGAGAGAAGAGATTAAGTATACGCTTGATATTAGCAAGTGCGACAAGATTTTTGATATGCTCCTGCAAGGCAATTTGATCCGAGTCAGGGAAGGACACGTGTTTCCATCAGCAGAAGATTTGGGCAAAAGAGCTTATTGTAAGTGGCATTACTCTTTCTCTCATGCTACTAATGATTGTAATGTGTTTCGTCGACAGGTACAATTGGCCATTAATGACGGACGATTGATGTTTGCACAAAACACCAAGATGAAGGTAGATAGCGATCCTTTCCCGATCAACATGATTGACTTGGAGAAAAAGAAGGTGTTAATTCGGTCAGACCAGGCCGAGTTGACGAAAGGGAAGAATGTCATCATAGACGATGATGCCCCTCCAAGAATGATCAAGCCAAAAAATCCAGAAGTCGGCATCTAGAAGGTCAACCGAGGAAAGGGACAAGTCACAAGACCAAAGCCGACAGTAAAACGATTGCTAGACAAATACACTTCACGCACATCAAACAGTGTGTTCACTCGACTCAGAAGCACTAAGCGTCCTAGGTCGCCTCCTCAACCAGAATTGGGTGGTCCCGAGTACTGGCAGATAAATCCATATGTTCAGTCACCGTACTTCGCCACGGGTCCAGCATACTGGGGATGCGCACCTCCCTCCTGTCCGCAGTTCCCTCCATGGGGTTTCAATCTTTGGGCACCCCATCCTGGTGGACCAGTCGGGATGATCCAGCCAGGTTGGATCCCACCAGGACCCGGATTCAGGGAGCATCCGTACGAGAAGAGAACTTGGTTTAACCCGAGAGCCAGATCGCTGAATGAGATCGCCACTCGGCATAAGGAGCTCGGTGCATAGAATCATCCGACGATATCAGGAAGAGCTCAGAGAAATAAATCACCAATCAAGCGCGTGTGGATGCCGATCAAGCAGAATGAGGCTAAGTCGGGCAGTACCCCAGCGGTTCAGCTCGCGCCCGCCTCGGATGGAGCAGATGCCACCTGAGTTCCGGAAGGGAGTTGGCGGAAACAGTCCGCCATGTTAATCGACCCGCAAATCAACTCGGCACCACATGCGGGAACTCGGCATGTGCAATTCGGCACGATAGACGACTCAGATATCCCAGAGACCAGCAGCGTATCCAAAGCCGGCACACGAAAAGGTGAAGTTGACAAACCAGTGCTGAAGAAGCAAGCTGGCAATATCAAGTCGGTTGAACCAGGGGTGAAGCCAAAGCCCCAGTGGTGCCCTACAGGACTCACACACACTCAGAAGCGGAGGGTACAGCGATTGCAGGCACTCGAGCTCAGAGAGGAGCTGGGTGAGAAGAAACGCGACAAATAGTTCAACCAAGCCAGGCCGATGACACCGGCAAAAATGACGTGGAGAGAGAAGCGCATCGCAAAGGAAGGAGATGACCTAACCAATGGTGACATCAGGGGGATACTCGTTGATATGGATGTCAACATGTGTTCGAGTTGCCCATGGACTTTCGAGCACCTGAGTCAGAAGTTGCAGAACTTGTACTCAGGCTGAAAAATGCTACATTCGAGAAACCAGGGAAGTATGGGCAACATCTGAAACCTTTGTTCATCAAAGGTCACATCAACAGGAAGCCGGTCAGCCGCATGCTTGTCGATGGTGGCGTCGGAGTGAACATTATGCCTCTTTCCGTCTTCTCCAAGTTGGGCTGAAGGGAAGATGAGTTGATGAAGACCAACATGGAGCTTAGCGGCTTCTTAGGGGAACTGTCCGAAGCTAAGGGTGTGATCTCGGTAGAACTTACAGTCAGAAGCAAGACGTTGCCGACTGCTTTCTTCGTCGTTGATGTCAAAGGCCGGTATAACGTGCTTTTGGGGCGTGACTGGATTCATGCAAACTGCTGCATCCCTTCCACCATGCACCAATGTTTGATCCAGTGGATAGACGACGATGTAGAAATCATCAAAGCAGACAACTCGGCCTGCATCGCTCTCACGGAAACAACGATTGATTGGCAACACGGTGACATGAGGTGCTTGTCGGGTAGGAATTTATCGGACTATGATTATATTAGTATCGGTCGAGATGGCTTTGTACCGGTATAGGCACAGCCGGCTTGTATAGCTCGGTTAAATGACTTGTCTTTATAAGATGAATAAAGAGGACAGTATCAGGTGGTTGCAAAAACGCACTGAAGAATATTGGACTGGGAAGAACGATATGCACGAAACCATCGAAGATTTTGATGACATGGAAAAGCTCAGACAGGGGTTCTCGTCGGCCGATCCGCTCGAGGAAGTCAACATTGGTGATGACAATACTCCTCGGCCCACGTTTGTTAATGCCAACATGAAAGCCGACCAGAAGAGCAAGGTATGTACATTACTTAAAGAATTCGTTGACTGCTTTGCTTGGAATTACACCGAGATGCCCGGGTTGAGTAGAAGTCTAGTCAAGCACAAGCTACCAATTAAGTCTGGCTTCAGGCCACACAAGCAACCATCTAGGTGTTTCAACCCTAATCTATATGATCGTATCAAAGAGGAAGTCGACCGGTTGGTAAAAGCTGGATTTATTCGGCCATGTAGGTATGCCGAGTGGATCTCTAACATTGTGCTAGTCGAGAAGAAAAACACTGGTAAAATCAGAGTGTGCATCAACTTTAGGGATTTAAACAAAGCTATTCCCAAAGATGAATATCCTATGCCAATAGCCAACATCTTAATAAACGACTCCTCAGGGCATAAGATAATTAGCTTTTTGGACGGCAATGCCAGGTAGAACCAAATCTTTATGGCCGAAGAGGACATGTTTAAGACTGCCTTTCGTTGCCCTGGTTTTGTCGGATTATTTGAATGGGTTGTCATGACATTCGGGTTAAAGAATGCCGGTGCCACATATCAACACGCCATGAACTTGATCTTCCATGATCTTTTGGGCATTGTGGTAGAAGTTTACATTGATGACGTCGTCGTCAAGTCGGGCGGATTTGATCATCATTTATTCGACTTGCGACTAGCCCTCGAAAGGATGCGTCGGTATGGGTTGAAAATGAACCCGCTCAAGTGTTGATGTGAACCACCCTGAGGGAGGATGATCAAATCTGAAGTTTGCCCGATTTTCACGACGTAGGATCCTGGATAACTAGCCTATGAAGCCTGATGAATGACACGGCCAACCACCGTCTTGATTACGGAAGCCTGCAGCACTCGATTCACCCAACCACACACTTCGGCCCTTTGTTAGTCACTAACGTGGAGCAACGTGTTCAAGCAATCTTCGAAGAAATCACAAGAACAACGGAGTAGCAAACTCAGATAACTCCCTATTCCCTTGAGGTGGAAATGGCTCACACTCTAGAGGAACAAGAGTTCTCTTCAATTCTGAAATTCTTCACTAGTCTTTACATGGGGAGAGGTCCTCATATTTATAGAGGATTATATGACTTAATGACTAAGGTATGCTACAGTAAGATGGCTGCTACAGTACATGCGTGTGCTACAGTACACATAGCTACAGTAGGACGGTTCAAAACAGTACAAAGAAATCTTAAATATCTGAGTTCAGAAAGACAAATCGGTGATGCCGGATTTGGAAATCGGTAGCACCGAGATTGGCTTCTGTACTCGGAAGCTGCTTCGACTCGGGAACTCGGTACATCCGGTTTAAAAGTCGGTGGCACCGGAATGGTCTTCTGGAGTTCTTTGTTTTTGTTTGAAGACTCGGTGCGTCCGGTTTTGGAAGTCGGTAGCACCGGAATCGTCTTCTGGACTTCTTCGATTTGTGAAAACTCGGTGCGTCCGGTTTAGGAAGTCGGTAGTTCCGGGATTGCCTTCTGTCTTGAGTCTTCAAGTTCTTCAGGGAGGTTGAAGACTTTACAACTGAAGACTTTACGGTTGAGCAGGGAAGTCGGAAGCTCCGGTTTGGAAATCGGTAGCACCGGGATTGTCTTCTGAAACTTCCTCCAAGTCCTTTTCCTCAAACCTAAGCGTGCAAATGATCAAGGCATTACGTAGCACACCATTCAAGCTCAAATCTAGTGGGCATTCATTAAGGAAAAGATTCACCTGTTGAGCGATTTGTCGAGTTCTTGCCCTTGTCATGGGTCCTTGTTGAGCCTGGGGTATTGGAATGTCAATTGATGAGGATGGACTTGTGTGACTCCTAGGGCCATTCTCATCATCCTCCCCCTCTTGAAAAGGAGTCCTCCTCGACTCTGTTTCTTCAGGACCAAAGAAAGGAGATAAGTCTGAAACATTAAAAGTAGTACTTACCGCATACTCATCTCCTAGGAGTTCGATCTTGTAAGCATTGTCATTGACTTTGGTAAGTACTCGAAATGGTCCATCTCCTCTTGGCATCAGCTTTGAGCTTCTTTTCTCGGGGAAACGTTCTTTCCGAAGGTGCACCCATACTAAGTCTCCGGGTTGAAAGAGCACCTTCTTCTTGTGTTTGTTGGCATTTGCTGCATAGTATTGCGCCTTTTTCTCAATAGTCTCCTTGGTCTTGAGGTGAATTTTCTTGACATGCTCAGCACGCTTTGATGCTTGCATATTGGCGCGTTCTTCAAATGGTAAAGGCAACAAATCTAATGGTGTAATAGGTTTGAACCCATATACGACTTCAAAAGGACAAAGTTGAGTTGAAGAATGTACTGCCCTGTTGTACGCAAACTCTACATGTGGTAGACATTCTTCCCACTCCTTGAGATTCTTCTTGATCATTGTCCTCAATAGAGTTCCTAGAGTTCTATTCACCACTTCGGTTTGGCCATCGGTTTGTGGGTGACAAGTTGTAGAAAACAATAACCTTGTCCCAAGCTTGGCCCATAATGTCTTCCAACAATAACTCATAAATTTGACATCACGATCGGAGACAATTGTCATTGGCACTCCATGAAGCCTCACGATTTCCCTGAAAAACAAATCAGCTATGTGGGAAGCATCGTCGCTTTTATGACATGGTATGAAATGTGCCATTTTAGAAAATCTATCAACGACCACAAATACAGAATCCCTCCCCCTCTTAGTCCTTGGTAAGCCTAGAATAAAATCCATACTAATATCTTCCCAAGGTGCATTAGAAGTTGGAAGAGGAGTATATAATCCATAAGGGTTAAGCTTAGACTTAGCTTTGTGGCATGTGACACATCTTCGCACAAACCGTTCGACGTCTCTTCGTATCTTTGGCCAATAGAAATGATCAGCTAGCATTGCATACGTCTTGGCCATCCCAAAGTGTCCCATGAGTCCTCCCGCATGAGATTCCTGCAATAGAAGCAAGCGAACGGACGACTCGGGAACACAAAGCTTGTTAGTGTAAAATAAGAATCCATCATGCACATGGTATTTGTCCCATCCTTTTCCATTGTGGCAATGAGAGAAAGGTTCTGAAAATTCTTTATCATTGGTATATAAATCTTTCAAACTTTCTAATCCTGGGACATTCACCTCTAGTTGAGTCAAAAGTGCATGTTTTCTTGATAGAGCATCAGCTACGATGTTATCCTTTCCTTTCTTGTACTTGACAACATATGGGAAACTTTCAATAAATTCTACCCATTTGGCATGTCTTCGGTTAAGTTTAGCTTGGCCTTTCAAATATTTCAATGCTTCATGATCAGAATGTATCACAAATTCTTTAGGCCATAGATAATGTTGCCATATTTCAAGTACACGAACCAATGCATATAACTCTTTATCATACACAGGATAATTCAATTGTGCACCACTTAGTTTTTCGCTAAAGTATGCAATTGGTTTACCTTCTTGCATAAGAACACCTCCAATGCCAATTCCACTAGCATCACATTCTATTTCAAAAGTCTTAGTGAAAACAGGCAAAGCAAGTAAAGGTGCTTCAGTCAACCGCTTCTTCAATACTTGAAAAGCTTTTTCTTGAGAATTACCCCATTGGAAATGAACTCCCTTTTTAGTTAATTCATTTAATGGAGCAGCAATAGTGCTAAAGTCTTTTACAAAGCGGCGATAAAACCCAGCTAGTCCATGAAAGCTTCTTATTTGGCTAACATTCAAAGGAGTAGGCCAATTCTTAATAGCCTCTATCTTAGATTCATCAACCTCAACTCCTTGACTTGAAACAACAAAGCCTAAGAAGACAACTTTATTTGTACAAAAAGTGCACTTTTCAAGATTTGCATACAAATGTTCTTTCCTTAGCACTTCTAGTACTTGTGTCATATGTTTAACATGTTCATCCATGGATTTGCTATAGATTAATATGTCATCAAAGTATACTACCACAAATCTACCAATGAAAGCTCTTAAAACATGATTCATTAATCTCATGAATGTACTAGGGGCATTAGTCAAGCCAAATGGCATAACCAACCATTCATACAAACCAAATTTAGTCTTAAAAGCTGTTTTCCATTCATCTCCAAGTTTAACTCTAATTTGGTGGTAGCCACTTTTTAAATCAATTTTGGAGAATATATTAGAACCACTAAGTTCATCTAGCATATCATCAAGCCTAGGGATGGGATGACGATGCCTAACAGTTATGTTATTAATGGCACGACAATCGATGCACATTCTCCATGTTCCATCCTTTTTAGGTACTAAAATTACGGGAACAGCACAAGGACTTAAGCTTTCTCGAACATACCCTTTCTCAAGTAGTCCTTGGACTTGATTCTGGATTTCCTTTGTTTCCTCCGGATTGACGCGGTATGGAGGACGGTTTGGAAGTGAAGCTCCTGGAATGAGATCAATTTGATGCTCAATGCCTCTCATGGGAGGAAGTCCTGCAGGTATTTCTTCAGGAAACACATCTTGATAATTCTGCAAAACTTTTGAAACAACACTAGGAAGATTGGTGAGATCGTTAGTCGTAGTCAAAGTATCCTTGTAGATGAGAACAATATACATAGTTTCAGAACGATTTCTCATCTCCTTGATATTCAGTTTATTAGTGATCATGACTAATTTATTGTCTTCCTTATCTATTCTTCCTTTCAAATTAATTTTGTCATCTCCCAATTTTGCTTCCACTTTCTTTTGCATGTGTTGAGCAAGAATTTGATTAGGAGTCATGGGAAACAGTTTCATATTTCTTTCTCCTATCTTGAACATGTAGGTATTGGTTCTTCCATCATGTGACATATCTATCATAAAACCAAGGCCTTCCTAAAAGTATATGGCATACAGTCATAGGCACAACATCACAAGTAATGGTTTCAACATAATCTTTGATTTTAAATGTGACATTAACCATGTGTTGTATTTTAACACTGCCAAAATCACTAAGCCATTGAACATTGTATGGGTGGGGATGCTTGATCAATTTCAATCCAAGTTTATCACACATTTCTTTACTAGCAAGGTTATGACAACTACCTCCATCGATAATAAGCTTGATTACCTTGTCATTTACCTTAGCTTGTGTTTGAAAGAGGTTGGATCTTTGAGGATGTTCGTCTTCTTTGTGTTGTACACTGAGGACCTTAGTGACAACCAGTGCATTCCCAGTCTCAAAAGTACAACCGGCGTAGTCTTGCCTTTCTTCTTGAGCATCTCCAACTCTTTCTTCATCTGCAGTGGGTTCCGCCTCTTCTTCATCTCCTGAGATGTATTCTCCATCTTCATTGATTAACATGACTCTGTTATTGGGGCACTCTCTTGAGATGTGTCCTCGTCCTTGACATTTGAAGCATACAATCTCCCTTGATCGAGTAGTAGATCCAATCGATGAAGTTGTGGAGGTGGTAGGCTTCTCCTTGCCTGGATAAGGGGCTGACTTGGCCACAGAAGAGGGACTAGTGTTAGAAGCAAATGAATTACTAGTTGAAGATGTACCTCTACCCAAACCAGAACGAGCTTTGGGTGCATATGACGGAGCCTTCAAGCTAAATGATGGTGTCGATCTTGACTTGGCATATTTAGCATCTTCTTGTAGTTGTCGTTCGGCCTTTTCTGCTTGATGCACCAACTCAACCACGGTTTGGTAGGGTTGGTAAACCACAATGCGTTTTATATCATGGCGAAGACCATGCAAGAAGCGAGACAGAGTTTGCTCTTCGTCTTCTCGAACACTTGCCCGAATCATGGCTTGTTCCATGCCTTTATAGTATTCCTCCACGGTACTAGGACCCTGTGTCAAAGCTTGTAGTTTGTCAAATAAATTACGTTTATAATGTAAAGGCACAAACCTTGTTTTCATTTCTTTCTTCATTTCGACCCATGTGGAAATTGGTGGCTCGCCATATTCTTCTCTTTGGTTTTGGACTTGCTCCCACCAAATAAGAGCATAGCCATCAAATTCCAAAGCGGCCATTGCAAGCTTCTTCTCCTCCGAATAGTTGTGCATCCGGAAGATCTTATCTACCTTCAATTCCCATGTTAAATAAGCATCGGGATCGGAATTACCTTCAAACCTGGGAATGGTAAATTTGAGTCTGCCGAATTTCTCTTCTTGATGATGATCATCATGGCGTCTTTGTTGGTAGGCATCATTGCGGTAGATGCGGAAAGGGGCAGCAGGGTTGTTTCCTTGACCGGGTGGAGGAGGTGGTGCTGAAGAAGCAGCAGCTCGTCGTCTTCGGGACTGAGCTTCGCGTGCTATTCGTGCCGCAGCTTCTTCGTCGGTTTCATCTAGTTCTTCTTCCTCACCATGGACACTAGCTTCTCCCGCCAATTGCTTGTGTAGCTCTGAACCTACCTCGGTGAGGATCTCCTTTCGAAGAATGCTCATATTTTCATTCAATTGCTCGTTGAAGTCATTGGTGAGCTTCTCGAGGTCAGTTCGAGTAACAAAAGCGGGGCTTTCTTCGGTTCCTGCCATGGTTAGCTCAAAGCAAAGAAATAGCACAATTTAACTATTTGGATGTGGGTTCGCTCAGTCCCTTCCCTTTGCTTACCGAAGTTCTTATGACGACTTCTTCGGTTGAAGAACAACGTGTGCTTCAGTAGTTGTAACAAGGGTGAAGGTGAAGAATTGAGTGAATCAAGGCTCAAGTGCTGTAATAAGACAATGGCTATCTTGCTGGAGCTTGGAAGGTTAGTGTGTTACCTATGCAACTGAAATTCTAGGTATTGTAATGATAAGTAGTAATCCACACTAGAAATTCAATACTTAGTTGCGATCACAAAAATTTGAGGAGTGAAGAATGAAACAACTCGTGTTGCACAAGTGGGAAAAACAATAGCTTGGTTGCACTTTTTATTGGGCTTCAGATTTGCACCTAAGATCACAAGTTTTGCTTAGCTTTTGAATTGTAAGCAATGCCCAAAAGATATTGACCAAGGCTCTTTCTTCTTTCTTTTCTTTTGATTGATACTTCTTTTTCTTTTCCTTCTTTTTCTTTTCTCTTCTTTCTTTTGTATCAAGGTCAATTTTACAACAAGGGCTTAACAAGAAAAAGTAACTCTTAATTTGAGTTCTAGGAGTGATATCAAATGTGCAAAGCCCAAACAATCTTTGTAAGCTAGACCTTATAGGTATGCAAAGTATTGAGTAATGGATAGATGATGTGATTACTCAAAGATTCAAAAGATTGGAGTGAAGAATATATTTTTGTGATCAGCAAGTAAGCAAGATTCTAATGGATTAAAACCTAGCAAAACTCACTGAAGTTTTCAATTGAAACTGCGGGTTCGAAGAACAATATTTTGTGTGGCTTTTTCTGGATAGGAAGAAACAACACAAAGTAAAGATACAAATCCTACCGTGTCAACCTCGAGCTCTGATACCAGATGATGTGAACCACCCTGAGGGAGGATGACCAAATCCAAAGTTTGCCTGATTTTCACGACGTAGGATCCTCGATAACTAGCCTATGAAGCCTGATGAATGACACGGCCAACCACCGTCTTGATTACGGAAGCCTGCAGCACTCGATTCACCCAACCACACACTTCGGCCCTTTGTTACTCACTAACGTGGAGCAACGTGTTCAAGCAATCTTCGAAGAAATCACAAGAACAACGGAGTAGCAAACTCAGATAACTCCCTATTCCCTTGAGGTGGAAATGGCTCACACTCTAGAGGAACAAGATTTCTCTTCAATTCTGAAATTCTTCACTAGTCTTTACATGGGGAGAGGTCCTCATATTTATAGAGGATTATATGACTTAATGACTAAGGTATGCTACAGTAAGATGGCCGCTACAGTACATGCGCGTGCTACAGTACACAGTGCGTGTGCTACAGTACACATAGCTACAGTAGGACGGTTCAAAACAGTACAAAGAAATCTTAAATATCTGAGTTCAGAAAGAGAAATCGGTGATGCCGGATTTGGAAATCGGTAGCACCGGGATTGGCTTCTGTACTCGGAAGCTGCTTCGACTTGGGAACTCGGTACATCTGGTTTAAAAGTCGGTGGCACCGGAATGGTCTTCTGGAGTTCTTTGTTTTTGTTTGAAGACTCGGTGCGTCCGGTTTTGGAAGTCGGTAGCACCGGAATCGTCTTCTGGATTTCTTCGATTTGGGAAAACTCGGTGCGTCCGGTTTAGGAAGTCGGTAGTTCCGGGATTGCCTTCTGTCTTGAGTCTTCAAGTTCTTCAGGGAGGTTGAAGACTTTACAGCTGAAGACTTTACGGTTGAGCAGGGAAGTCGGAAGCTCCGGTTTGGAAATCGGTAGCACCGGGATTGTCTTCTGAAACTTCCTCCAAGTCCTTTACCTCAAACCTAAGCGTGCAAATGATCAAGGCATTACGTAGCACACCATTCAAGCTCAAATCTAGTGGGCATTCATTAAGGAAAAGATTCACCTGTTGAGCGATTTGTCGAGTTCTTGCCCTTGTCATGGGTCCTTGTTGAGCCTGGGGTATTGGAATGTTAATTGATGAGGATGGACTTGTGTGACTCCTAGGGCCATTCTCATCAAGTGTGCCTTTGGAGTGTCGGCTGGCAAGTTCTTAGGATTCATAATTCATGAGCATGGCATAGAGATTGACCCTAAGAAGGTAGAAGCCATCAAGAAGCTAGGAGAACCCACGTGCAAAAAGGACGTGCAGAGTCTATTGGGGAAAGTAAATTACCTAAGACGATTTATATCTAACCTGGCGGGAAAGATTGAATCGTTTGTCCCTTTGCTCCGACTAAAAAATGAAGCCGAGTTCACTTGGGGGGCAGAGCAACGAGACGCTTTCAATAACATCAAGAGATATTTGACAAGTCCTTCAGTGCTCCGAGCACCCAAGTCAGGCGTACCGTTCCGACTGTACATTGCTGCTCAAGACAAGGTAATCGGCGCAATGCTGACTCAAGAAGTCGACGGGAAGGAGTACACCATCGCATATATAAGTCGCCATTTACTCGACAACCAAAAGTCAGTATGTGTTTATTGAGAAGTTATGCTTATCTTTATTTTATGCATGGACCAAGTTTCGGCATTACCTGCTATCAAGTACTTGTATAGTAGCTTGCCAAGTCGATGTAGTCAAATATATGTTGCAACAACCGATTCTTAGCGGTAGGATTGGGAAGTGGGCTTATGCACTAATAGAGTACGATATGATATATGAGTCGTTGCGCTCTATGAAGGGTCAAGTTATCGCCGACTTCATTGTTGATCATAGGGTTAAAGATGAAGAAGATATTAACTATGTTAGCATATGCCCGTGGAAGCTTTGTTTTGATGGATCGGTTTGTAGGAGCGGGCAAGGTATTGGCAATGTTCTAATTTCACCAAGCAATGTTGTTTATGAAACATCGGTCCGACTAGAGTATTCTTGCACCAATAACCAGGCAGAGTATGAAGCACTATTGTTTGGCTTATTACACTTAACAGATATGGGTGTGAAAGACATAGATGTTTTCGGGGACTCATTGCTAGTAGTTCAACAGGTTAATGGTAGGTTTCAGTGTTTTGATGGACTACTAAATAGTTACTTAGACCGATGTTTAGATATAATTAAAACCCTAGATACCTTTACAATCAGTCATGTGCTTAGGGAGGATAATTCTAGAGCTAATTATCTAGCACAGCAAGCATCAGGGTATCAGGCTAAAAGAGGAAAGTTCTTTATGGCAGAGGAATCAATGCTAGCAACTGATAAAAGCAGAGCCGACTTATGCGAAGTTGAAGCCGAGTTGTTAAATGATGATTCGGCACGGGGGTCACAAGTGACCGAGTCGGTGGATAGCTCAGGGGCAAACGATTGGAGGTTACCTTTAACTAGTTACTTGAGGGATCCGAGGCAAACAAGAGATAGGAAAGTTCGGCGGCAAGCTATAAAGTATACCTTATTGGACGACGAGTTATATCACCGAACAATAGATGGGGTGTTACTAAAGTGTTTAGGACCCGACCAATCAAAACTTGCTATGGGCGAAGTACATGGAGGGATATGCGGAACTCATCAGTCGGCCCCTAAGATGCAATGGTTATTAAAAAGAGCGGGTTTCTACTGGCCGACGATGCTAGCAGATTATTTTCGCTACTATAGAGGATGTGAAGCATGTCAAAGATTTGGAAATGTATAATTGGCACCCGCGGCTATGATGCATCCTATTGTGAAGCCGTGGCCATTTAGAGGATGGGGTTTAGATTTTATTGGGCAAATACATCCTGCTTCATCTAGGGGTCATCGCTTCATCCTCGTAGCTACAGATTATTTCACTAAATGGACTGAAGCGGTTCCGTTGAGAAACATGACCCATAAGGAGGTGATTAATTTTGTTTTGGAGCATGTCATTCATAGGTTCAGCGTTCCTCAGACTTTGACAACTGATCAAGGTGCTTCATTTATGTCTCACCAATTCCGCGAGTTCGCCGAGTCCTTTGGAATCAAACTGTTGAACTCGTCGCCATACTATGCTCAGACCAACGGACAAGCTGAGTCCAGTAATAAGACGTTAATTAAACTTATAAAGAAGAAAATCAAAGAATACCCAAGAAGGTGCCATGAAGTGCTCTCGGAAGCCCTATGGGCTCATCGGATATCTTGACATGGAGCAACCTGAGTAACTCCGTACGAGTTAGTTTATGGACAAGAGGCAGTGCTACCTGTGGAAATTAACCTACGAGCTCTTAGAATAGCCAGACAAAACGGCTTGTTGGCTGTAGATTACAATGACTTAATGTTGGACAAGATAGATGAAGTCTCAGAAGATAGGTTAAAAGCCTTGCGGGAGATTGAAAAGGAGAAAATAAGGGTAGCTAAGGCCTACATCAAAAGGCTAATAAAGAAATTGTTCCAGATAGGAGACTTAGTATGGAAGATGATTTTACTCGTTGGGACTAGAGATAATAAATTCAGCAAGTGGTCGCCGAGTTGGGAAGGCCCGTATAGAGTTGTAGAGATCGCTCCCGGGAATTCCTATTTCTTGCAAACGTTGCAGGGAGAAGATTGGCTTAAAGCACTCAATGGAAAGTTTTTGAAGAAATTTTACCCGAGCGTATGGCAGGAGGCGTGAGAATTATGTGGCCGATACATCACTTAAGATATCGCCCTAAGCAATTATGGAACACGTAGTATTTTCGGTAGAAAACCATTATACCAAAAACAGGGGGGCATGTGTTCATAATGTAATTTGGCCAGAGGATTTATTTAGTTGAGCCAAATTAATTTAAGAACTGGGGATTAAGTTAATTGATTAACCGATCGTTTGGGATCAGTGTTTATTCTTATTACAGGGTCAAAGACTTCCTACGCCCAAGCACTTTCGATATCCCTGAGTACTCGTGGCATTCCCGAATACTCGCAGCATCCCCGAGCAGTCCGCCTTATTGCCCGAGTACTGAAGTGCTCGCAGAATATCAGGTACCCTGTCCCCGAGAACGGGTTTTGCAGGAGTGCTCGAGATCCGAGTAGTGTCCCCGAGCACCAAGTGGATCAACTCGGGACCCGGGTAGTTTTCCCGAGCACGAGAGCACCAAACCGAACCGACTCGAAGAGCTCGTGTTCCCGAGTACTGAGGTGTTCACAGGGTCCCCGAGATCCGCCTGGACCGTTTGGACCCCCGAGAACCGGGTAGCATGCCACGTTGCCGAGTTGTCTTGCAGTACTCCCGAGCGGACCACGCCGAATGGCTTGAGCTGAGTCCTTAACGGATCACGGCGCTACCGAGTTGATGAGTCGATATACCAAGTTGTATGCCTCAAAGTCTGCCTTCGACGCCAGAATCTTCGACTTGGAGATGCCAGAAGACTTCAGCTTGGAGAACAAGAAACCGCAGGGAGTCGCGGAAGGAAGGTTCGTCGCGGGTTTAGAAGGGCACTCGGCTTATATGGAAAGGTGTCTCATACACGGGGAGTCCTGATCGTGGCAATCAGGGTTGTTTGAAGAAAGAGGGAAGTCATGCATAAGTTAGGATCAGGATCCCGTAGAAAAGGGAAATCATATATTTGTAATCAGTTAAGATTAGGAGTCCCGATTTCCTACGGAAAGACCAGCCGCCCTATAAATATGTAAAGGGTGACAGCCGATTAAGATATCCAACAATCGACACAAATCAATCTTTTACCTTTTACTCTTTCTTAGCAGTAGATCTTTGCTGTTTTGCACCGAAAAACAGTCGTTTCTTCTTCACGAAAGTAAGAAGATCTTTGTTGCTTTGCTCGGAAAGCAATCGTCCGTCGTACACGAAAGTACGATAGTTATCCTTTGCTGCTTTGCTCGGAAAGTAGTCGTTCATCGTACACGAAAGTACGATAATTTTCACAATTGGCGACTCCACTTATCTAGGTGTTTCACGGATCGATTTTCATGCAAACAGTAGTCTCGGCTACCTCCTTTCCTCATCTCAAGTGATAGCTCCGTCTATCACTGCTTAACTCAATGCTCCTCCTTAACTCAATGCTCAGCTCGCGCTGCCCCGGGTAGCGCGGCTAGCCTCCTTCTCCTGCAATTCTTTGCTACCAGCCATGTAGCATAAATTGCTCGCTGTGGACACATCATGCCGATGTCCTTAGTCCATTTCCCAAGCTTTCGCAAACAAAAGTCAGTCTAACCAATGTGTGGCCTTGCCAGTTCATGTCCATGATCGAGGACGCAGCTATTCGAATAGTTTTTAACACTTTGCAGAGGTTGTACGGCTTTACCCACAAGATGTAAGTCCCCCTTATTGCCATGGCCAAATGAGCACTCTTCACGAGGAGTGCCGGCAGGGTTATTACAACGAGACCTTTCGCCCGCTTGCATACTAGAGCTGGACCCGCTAGATGGGTAACCCAACTTTTGCGTCCCAGACCAAAAATGGGACTCCCCACCTTTGTGTTGCATCAACACCCAAACACCCAGTGGTAGTAGATTTCTAGGACTTTGACTGCCTGGACACATACTTCCTACTTCCAACGGGTCCATAGTCTAGTACTTGCCGGGTTAATAAGCCAAGTCCTTCCCATAAAGGCCATGTGGACGTACGGTGAGGAACTGGTTTAGCGTCAGTTAGGCTCGGTCCTTGGTTGATTCGAGCAAGACTCCATATTCGTCCTCGATGACCATGCCACTATCCGGTGGTCTACATCCCCGAGCTACCCTTATCATTCTCACCAGAATCAAAATCATCTCCCTTTTTCTTTGGGATTTTGGCAAATATTTCTTTCAAACAGTCTCCTCGGAAAGCACTTACAATCCAAGGGTTTTAATCCCATGCCCGAAGGGGATTGTTTAAACCGATCAAAAATTTGGTTTTTAACTATAGCAGGTCTAAGCATGGCTAATGCCTATAGCCTTAATACTCTTGTCAGTCTTAGGACAACCGACTAATATATCTAGGGTTACAAGGATCGGATTTTCAGACCTAAGTCATATGCATCTACTAGGTATAGCTAGGTCTAGCATAAGATATTGTTGATACTCACATAGCATGCAAGGTTCGCAAGCAAAATAATTAAGTTTCACACATATGGGATTCAACATGATCAAAGTGGGAATGCTTGCCTGGCAACATCGATCCTTATCTTGAGCTTGAACTTGTTACGACGTCTCTCAGGTTTCCTTCGCGCGGTTCATCGTAACGTCGAAGCTACACGTTGGAAGAACATCGAATAAACGACGATGCGAGGAAGAACCAAATCAGAACCACACATACATTCATGAGCTAGAAAACATGCGTTGTGGACCTAGTTGTTTATTAGGGTCTGCAAAAGGCGAGGACTTAACTTCCCCTGCAATGACAATTTTTCGTAGAAGGGGGAAACCCTAGTTTTATTTGTTTAACAACGTATTAATACCTTAGAGGCCCTTGGTAGCTATCCTAGTTAAGTTTGAAAGGGTCGGTATGACTATTAAAATATTCTGGAGATTTTGTGGAGTAATATATCAAGTCATAAGCTTTTGAGGGATATGGGATATTCAGGGTTTTACATCTTCTCCGAGAATTAGCGTGCACAATAGGCAATTAGTTAGATCACTAGGCTGGTTTGGAAAACATAGTGCATAAAAAGGTTTGGAGATATGTTGGATTTCCGTTGAGTGTTCTGGTATATACATGCAGGTATACCTTAGTCGTGATGAAGGTTGCGAAGGGATCTGTATAAGCAATACTTATATTTATATTATTTTAATATGAAGAAGCTTAGGTTTTTAATTGCAATTTGAACTTAAGAATATTAGATTCCGAATTACAAGGTTTTAATTATAGGAATTGACTCGCACGACTAGTCTGAACAAGGTATAGCATTATAGCACGCATATTTGAGAGGTTATCAAAATCGACATTCTAAGTCTCTTCAAAAATTTATTAATGTTACCTTGATGGATAGTCCTGGATTTTAGATGATCATGGAATAAGAATAATCGGTTTGACCAAAATGGTAACGGGGAAGATATGAATTTTTGAGGTGGATGTAGGGGTAACATCGATGGTGGATTTGGATAACGCACCCTGGGCACACTGGTTGCGGCTTTGGATCAAGAATAGAGAGAGACACATCTCCCGGTAGGAATTGCATACATTGCAAGAAGAATATGGATTTTACTCTTTCAGCGGCAGGAAGCACAAGCAACAAGGGCCCAATAGAATGCGCTTTCCCTAGGGCAGTAGCGTACTTGGGAAAAACGAGAAGAATGAGTACACCTTCTGGATGGGAAAATATATTGGGGCAGGATTGGGAGGCTCGGCCGCCCGATGAACTGAGAGAAGGGGACTCTAGGAAAGGCGGCGTCAAGGGGAAGAAGGAGCAGTGAGATTGGGGTTTGGCTTCAGGAGGAACCAAAGGAAGGAGGGATGGAGAGTTAGAGGAGCACGCTCGAGAGCTGTAGGCAAAGAGGGTCCCGGTGAAATGGAGAACAGAAGGGCCAAGGCGGCTGGACATCAGGAGAGTAGCGATGGCATTGGGGTCCATGGCCAGAGGCGAAGAAGAAAGGGGCGACAGGTCCAGCGGGTTGGAGGCTCGTCAGAGCGGCGGAGCACGGGAAGCTCAGATAGGGCTTGGCGCTTGATGCCGAGGTCTGGCATCGCGGAAGCTCGGCCGGCGCACTGGTGGTTTGCAGGAGGATTGGCCGCTCGGGTGGGCTCAGTAGCCCTGGCGGCAGAGCTGGAGGGAGGGGCGGCGTCGATGCCCGGGTTGCAGCTAGGGAGGCGGACACGCCTTGGTTGGCTCGGTGGGGTGGTCCTCTTCCACGACGGTGGCTCTGGTAGTGACGCACCGACGGCGCGTGATGGCACAGGAGACGAGGAAGTGGTCCTTAGTCGAGTCCTGGGGCGGCATCGCCGGGCGTCAAGTTGACCTCACCATCGGCTTGTAGCTCAAGGAGGGGAGCTAGAGTTTGGGGAAAGAGTGGGAGTGCCGGTGGAGTGGAGTAGAGGAGAATGGGGCGTAGCACTCAGCTCAGAGCTTAGTAGAGGAGGGGAGAAATGAAGGGTGATGGGGACTAGGGAAGGGAGTGAGAGATGGAGCTCGGCTCCATTACCAGGGAGTGGAGGAGGGGCTCGTCGGTTCCGGCGGTGGCTCCAGAGTCCTGTGGTGGTGACAACTTGGCTTCCTTGGCTACGGCACTCAGGTTCGGATGCTCGGCTAAAGGAAGATGGAGGAGGGAGTTAGCTGGTCCGCTCTGCTCGGTGCTCAAGAAATAGGGGCAGCTCAAGTTGTAGAGCAGAGAAGAAAGATTGGGGAAGAGGAACGGGGGAGCAGTCCAGCATGTTAGCTCGGTTGCAGATGAAGAAGGGAGTGGGGAGTGGACGCTGATGTTGCTTGGGAGTAGCCAGATAGTAGAGGATTGGGGCTTAGGGAGCTTGGAAGAGCTGAGAGGGGTAATTCGCTGTAGGGAAGAAAAATGAGGGAGGAAGGAATGGAGCTTGGGGCTCGACCACTGATGCCATGGGAAAGAGAATGGAGTGGCTCAGCTTGTGTTGCTTTGGAGAAGACCAAGAGGGAATCGAGGAGGAAGCTTGGAAGGTAAGGAGCTGGGGTAGCTCGGGAGAGGATATGGGAAAAGGGGGCAGCTCAGCTGAGCTTAAGGAGAGGAGGTGTTGATACAGAGTGGGGAAGAAGGGATGGCTCAGCTTTGGCAGTGACTGAGCTCAGGTGTTGATAGAAGGAGACCTGGGCGCCAGAGTAGAGGGCGTTAATGGCGGCAGGCCAGTTGGTGCTGGTGCTGTTGATGTTCAGGGGAGTTAGGAGAAGTTTGGCACCGATTTTCTGCTGAGGAGGTGGGGATGGCACTATGTGTTCATGAGAGAGCAGTGTCGATGGTGTTCAGCAAAGATAGGGAGGAGGAAGAAGAATGATGAAAAGAATGTCAAGTGGGCCTGGGCCCATGTGGAAGAGAAAAACTATGCAATCGGTTGGTAGCTTCCAAGTGCACGTAGCAGGAGGGAAATGAACGAGGAATAGAGGAGACAGAGGAAGGAGCAGTGAGTAAGGGTGAAGTCTCTTGAATTTTTGTGGGAAATCTTTGAATGAAAGAACTAGGGTTTTTTAAAAAAAAATTATAGCTAGATGATGATCTAGAGATGTTATGGAATTATTCTAAAATCAATTTCTAAGATCGTCGTGTAATATCCTGTTTAGCTCATTGCTCACTTTTAAGAGATATTTAAACAGTTTGTACTAAGGTTCATAGTTTTATCTCATAGCCTCGTTAGAATTAAGGGCACAGGCTTTTTTGAAATTATGTAAGAATTTTTATAGGTCAGATACTCACATGAAATAACTGGTTAGGGTTTTAGCTTTTCTTTTCTTGAAAACAAAAGTTGCTGAGGGCTTAGGACAATGAGCCAATCTGCATGTAGGATGTGGGCATGACATGTGGGAATAGGATAGCATGGGAAGTCATGTCCCACACATTTTAGAAAGGGTCATGAGCTAATTTTATGGGTTTATTCCCTGGCTCGGGAAGAAAGAAATTGGGTTGACGCATATGCGCATACATAAAACTGGTATGTATGTGCATATATCCACGATAGGACCTGGCGAAGTAGATGGCAGAAGATCACGTCATTCGGAAGAGGTTTATGACATATATATGTTTCAATTTCACAAAGTATCATGTGGATACTTAGCTGCAGGTGTTGGTCTAGTTTTCATCAACCAGCAAAAGGGAAGGAGGTGCTGAAGGTGTAGACAAGATCGAGTTGTCATACACAGAGGCAAGCTGAGATCGAGAGGAACAAAAATAGGCGTTGCACACCTACCAACATAAAGGGAGGAGGAACAAAGGCGGAAAATCTTAGGTTGGAATGCTTTGGGGTTATCGCACATATATATACGAATTCATTTGTTTTACATCGGGTATCGATTTTGGATTTGAATGCATATGTCCCTATGGTATGACGTACTTCAAGAACACGGAGATAATCCAAATGGCGAAAGAGACAGACATGATCACATGTGGCGTATACGCGTATACGTGTCCATGCCACGGTCTAATATAACGAGATCTTTGGCTGACCACTCTTAAGTGTTTTGTTAATGCTAAAAGTTTTTCTAAGCCCTAATTTTTGGGTTTTGGAAAAACAGGGTGTGACAAACCTACCCCCCTTAAACGGAATCTCGTCCCCGAGATTCAGATAGATTAAGGGCAAGGCACAGCTGAAAGAGCATCTAGGCCCCTGAGTGGTTTTGATGGTTAATGGCAACTCAAACTGGAATCTAACGTTTACATTAAGTGTAAGCAGGTTAACAGGTTCCAGGAAGAAGGGTCATCGAGGGAATGATGACCACCAAAATGGTACTAAGGGGTTGTTTTCAGGACAAGGGAATGGCGGTGCTAGGCAGCTGTGCCACAACTGTGAAGAAGCTGGTGCTGTGCAAGGAGTTGCAAGCAAGGTGAAGATTACTTGATGCGTCAAGGACCGTGACTGCAGTTGGTGGGCAGGTAAAGCCTAGATTTGCTAGTTTCCTTGAGTCCATAGAAAAAACCCGTACTATCAAGAGGGATGATGTAGTAAGTCTCTGTGGAGGTTCTATTTGCTCAATGCTCAGGATGTTGTACAGTGGCACTAATGTTTTGAGGTTAGTGGCCCTGTGTCAATAGTTTTGCACAAGTGTGAAACTAGCTTTGCGCTGGCACTCTGCAGTCTCAGCAGTAGAAAACCCTAGGGGTTAGAGTCACCGGTGTGACACAACTGTGTCACCGTTGGTCTAGTGCTCTATGACTCAGGTACATCACTTTACCAAGGGAGAGCTTGTAAACGCTAAGGTACCTGCGCTGCGATAGCTGGTCTGCTGAGTCGAAGGGCTATCGGAGGTTCTCTCCTTATAGGTTTCAGAGAGTGTTGTATGCTGAGGGCATGTCATGTGCCAAGACCGGGCTGAGTAGTGCGGCTACGTCAGTTTAGGGTTTACCTGTGTGCACCGCCGGTGACACAGGTATCGGTCTACTTGAGCCAGTTACAGTTGGGCAGAGTGATTGGCTGTGTCACCGGTGGCTGACAACGGTGACTCACTTAATCCTACGCGGCAACAATATAACGGTCCAGTGCCTGTGAACCCTATAAATAGGGGACCAGGAGAGGTCTTCGACTTATGAACCTTTGCCAACCCAATAAAGCACATTCGACCGTTGCAAAGCCTCTTTCCACCGAACCAAAGAGCCGAGTTGCCTAAGTGTTAGTTCGGGACGATTAGAGTCCTTGAGCAAAGAGCATTGGTTCCTCCAAGGGATTGTTGCTGCTGAATCTATTAGTCTTGGAGTGTCTACTCCTAGACAGGTGTAGGAGTTGCTGGTACCACCCAGGCTTGTGTGGGCTGGACCAGTAGTTTGTGAGGGTGATTGAAGTCTACCTGCTGCGGGCAAAAGGACTTCCACAAGCAAGAGAAGAGGCCTGAACGTCAGGTACTCGGAGAACAAGCACGATTCAGTGCTGGCTAGCTCTTCGGAGTAGTCTCTCCAATGGAGACGTACCACTCTGCAAAGAGTTGGGATCGGTGAAAAACACCTTGTCTCTCTGTGTGCTTGCTTACTTTGCTTCTGCTTTATCTGTTGCTTGCTTGCTTGTGTGATCTTAGTCTTAATCTGCTCATCTGATATAGATCACCTTTACACCTGTGTTACTCTAGTTGTGTCTCAGTTGCTATATCTGTTATCTCACACCTGAGTCAGTTACCTGTTACACCGGCACATAGATTGCTCATTAAATTGCTAAGTCGTAGACTACCTGTGTTAGGCACCTGTGTGACATCTGCATGCTAATTTGCACATCACTTATTGCCTGTGTCACTCACCTGTCACACAGCTAGCTAACCCTAGCTTCTGTCTAAGGCTTAATCTGTTCAGCTAAGCTAAAAGAAGTAATTTTTATAAGCCTCCTATTCACCCCCCTCTAGTCGGCACCTTCGGTCCTTTCAATTGGTATCAGAGCAAGGTTGCTCTTTGAATTGGCTTAACAGCCAGAGTTTAAAGGATGTCGGACTATGAGGGTAAAATACCTATTTTTAATGGAGCTAACTATGCTTTCTTGAAAAGAAAGATGCAAATGCATCTTATCGCTATCGACCCAGATGTATGGGAAGTTGTTCATGCAGGTTACGACTTGGAGAACCCCACAACACCTAGCATTAATGATAAGAGAAACATTCAGAACAATGCTAGAGCTGCCACTGCCATATTCATGGGTTTACAGGAGCATGACTTCAACAGAGTCAGCACCATGGATTCTGCTAAGGATATCTGGGATACTTTGGAGGAGATCTATGAAGGCAGCAACACTCTGAAGAAGTCAAAGAGAAGCCTTCTAGATTCATCTTTGGAGAGGTTTGAGTATGAGCATGGTGAGGACATCAACTCCCTGTTCTCAAGACTCACCATCATCACCAACCAGCTGAAGGCCCTTGGGTCCAATCGGGTAGATGATGAAGATGTTATCAAGAAGTTCCTATCAGTGCTTCCAAAGGCCTACAAAACCCTTGTTCTCATGATGAAAGAGAAGGATGGGTTTGACAAGATGAAGCCAACTGAGGTGTTAGGAAGGATTCTAACACATGAGATGGAACTGAAGCAAGAAGGCAAGCAAAGCCACCCTCCAGCTACAAAGAACAACATTGCTCTGAAGACTACTGCTTCAACATCTCAGCCAGAGAGTGACAGCAATGAGGAACTTGATGAGGAGATGTCAAGTGAAGAAGAAAATGAGCTTATCCTCCTCACAAGGAATTTCAGGAAATTCTACAAGAAAAAGAAGCAGTTTGGGTCAGGTGACAGATTAAGAGGGAAGAAGTTGTCCAAAGACAACAAGTGCTTCGAGTGTGGCAAGGAAGGCCACTTTGCTGCTGATTGTCCAAGCAAGAAGAAGGACAACAGTCATTATAGGAAGAAGAAGGGCTTCCAAGGGAAGAAGAAGACCTTCAACAGTAAGCACCCAACCTACTCCAAGAACAAAGCCACTGCTAGAGCTTATGTTGGACAGGCTTGGGTATCTGAGGAGTCTAGCTCAGAAGAGAGTCAGAAGATGAAGATCAGGTTGCTGGGATTGCCATCAGCATGGCTAACACATCCAGCTGTGTCACAGCCAGGTTACACAGCCCCGAGCTCAGTACTGAAGCTGATCTTTCTCCATCCACTTCTGCCCCTTTGTGTCTCATGGCCAAAGGTTCTAAGGTACTTACTGAGGATGACTTCCCTGATTATGTTGAACTAATGGGCATCCTTGAAAGAACAGATAAGGCCTATGGCAAGGAGAGGAAGGAGAACATGTCCTTAAGGGATAAACTCAAGGAGCTGAGTGAGTCCTATGATGAGGTTACTGATGACAGGGAAAATCTCAGGCTCGACCAGGAAAACCTGGAAATAGCTAATGAAAAGCTCAAGGTAGCTCATGAGCTTCTGATTAAGGAGCTTGAGGAGCTAAAGGCAAAGCATTTCTTGTGCACTGATATTTCTTCTATATCCACTGATGCACCTCTGCCTACTCATGCTATTATTGAATCATGCTTAAACTGTGCTAGTCGTATAAATATGCTAACTTCCACAGGTTGTGTAGTTGATGACTCAAAAGAGACTTCAACCTCTATCATTGCTAACTCTGTGGATATAGATGAGCACAACAAGCTCAGAGAGGAGCTTGAAGAGCTTAAAAGGCTCATGAGGAAAGGCTTATGCACAGCCAATATTGGCATGCAAAATTACCAGCTCATCAGAGCTGAGATGCTTAGAAAGAATGATGGCCGAAAAGTCTTGGGTTACATTGCCTCTGCTCATAAAGATAAAATGCATGCTGCTACTAACTCTAATCTTGCAGAGAAATTTGTGAGGCAGGCAGGTACATATGACAACAAGTTTGTTGGTCATAAGCAGGATAATGGGAATGCAGTAAACATTCCATCCAACCCATCCTATGTGCTGCAGATGGACAGGAAAGGGAAAGTTGTGGCTAGATATGTTGGTCGCAGGCGCCTGGCAAAATGGTTGCCTGCTATCTGGGTTCTGAAGATAACAGTTACCTGTGTCACCGGTGCCCTACACAGCTGTGTATCCACCAGTGCCACCGGTAGCTCACACAGCCAACTATCCCCTCTGTCTAAGGTTGCAGGTGATAGCAAGCCTAAGAGAATTCATATCATATCATCTGTTGCTCAGGCTATCAATTATAAGAATAGATCTTCTAACTCATTAACTGCTGTTTCTGCATATGGTAAAACTGCTAAGCGAGCCAAACAAGTTTGGGTCCCTAAATCTCACAACTAATCTTGGAGGACACTGTCTCTAGTGGAACTGAATGGGTTGTGGACAGTGGATGTACACAACATATGACAGGAGGCAGAGAGGAGTTTGTAGAGATCACACATGAAAATCTTCCAAGTAAACATGTGATCTATGCAGATAACTCAAAGGGAAAGGTAAATGGCAATGGTAAAGTTGCCATATCTGAACATCACTCTTTATCAAATGTAATGCTTGTGGATCAGATAGGTTATAGCCTTATGTTTGTGTCACAGCTGTGTGACATAGGTATGAAAGTAACTTTCTATCCTGATGAGGTTATAGCTTCCAAGCTATCAGATGATTCTCAAGTGTTCAAAGGATACAGGTCTAGAAAGCTGTACATTGTTAACTTCAATGACCAGCCTGCAGCAGCTCCATGGTGTCTCATGGCCAAGGCTGGTGTTGGCTGGCTGTGGCACAGGCGGCTAGAACATGTAGGGATGAAGCTTCTCAACAAACTGAGCAAACATGACTATGTCATGGGCTTAGAAAAAGTGAAGTTTGAGAAGGACAAGCCCTGTAGCTCATGTCAAGCCGACAAACAAGTTGGAGCTGCTCATCGTCCCAAGAATGTCATGACCACCACCACACCTTTTGAGCTCATTCACATTGACCTCTTCGGTCCTACTACATATGAGAGCTTGGGAGGTAACAAGTATGGATTTGTCATTGTTGATGATTTTTCTCGCTATACTTGGGTGTTCTTTTTGAAGGAGAAGACACAGGTTTTACAAGAAATTCAAGCACCTCATTGTCAGAGTATAAAATGAGTGGAAGGTAAACCTTGTCAAGGTCAGGAGTGACAATGGGACAGAGTTCAAGAACTCAAAAGTAGAAGCATTCTTGGACAAGCATGGAATCAAGCATGAACTATCAAGTCCATATGCTCCACAGCAAAATGGAGTAGTGGAAAGGAAGAACAGAACCTTGATAGAGATGGCAAGGACATGCTAGATGAGTACAAGATTTCACCAAGATTTTGGGCTGAGGCTGTCAACACTGCCTGCCATTCCATCAAGAGGATTTATCTACATCCACTACTCAAGAAGACTCCTTATGAACTGCTCACCAACACCAAGCCAAATGTCTCATACTTCAGAGTATTCGGTTGTAAGTGCTACATTCTTAGGAAGGGCAAACGTCTCACTAAGTTTGAAGCTAAATCTGATATTGGTATATTCCTTGGTTATGCTACTAACTCCCATGCCTATAGAGTTTTTAACACCTCCACAAAGGTTGTTGAAGAATCTATAGATATGGACTTTGATGAGTCTTATGGCTCCCAAGAAGAGCAAGTTGCTAATGATGTAGGGAGTAAAGACATTCTAAAGAAGTCTACTGGTGAGATTAGACCTACCATCAAGGAAGAATCTGCCTCACCAGGAGATCAAGAACTACTCTCTCCATCACTGGATAAAAACACTGGAGATGAAGAAATCGAGCTCGAATACAACCCAGCCAATGATTCCTTGGATGCAGTGTACCTGCCTCAGCCAGCTGTGTCACAGGAAGAACCAGCTGTGTCACAGGCAACATCACCAGCTGTGACACCGGTGGTTGACCCCGAATCCCTTGTGATCAGCAGGCTGCAGAAGGATCACCCTGTAGACTAGATCATCGGTGCCATTAATAGGGGAGTGATTACTCGTTCTCGATTAGCTAATTTCTATGAACATTACTCTTTTATTTCCAATGTTGAACCCAGGAACATAAAGGAAGCTCTCATGGATGCTGATTGGATAAATGCTATGCATGAAGAGCTGAATCAATTCAAGAGGAATCAAGTTTGGTCCCTGGTGGAAAGACCCAATGATCATAATGTGATTGGAACAAAGTGGGTCTTCAGGAACAAATAAGATACAAATGGATAAGTGGTAAGGAACAAAGCTAGACTTGTGGCTCAAGGAAGGTACATTCGTTTCCCAAGAAAAATTCACCAAAGACATCATCACCAAGTTTGGCATGAAGGATGCAAAGCCTATTCATACACCCATGCAAACAAATGGCCATCTAGACCTAAACATCGAAGGTAAGTCTACTGATCAGAAAGAATTTAGATCCATGATAGGATCCCTGCTATATCTGTGTGCATCTAGGCCAGACATTATGTTGAGTGTATGCATGTGTGCTAGATTTCAAGCTAATCCTAAGGACTGCCACAAAGTAGCAGTAAGAAGAATTCTGAGATATTTAATTCAAACCTCAGGCTTTGGTCTTTGGTACCCTAAAGGTGCAAATTTTGAGCTAGTCGGCTACTCTGATAGTGACTATGCAGGGTGTAAGGTTGACCGAAAAAGCACCTCTGGTACTTGTCAATTCTTAGGGCATTCTCTAGTGTCCTGGTCATCCAAGAAACAAAACTCAGTAGCCCTTTCCACTGCAGAAGCTGAGTATATAGCTGCTGGTAGTTGTTGTGCTCAGTTGTTATGGATGAGGCAGATCTTGAAAGATTTCAGCATATCTTTTAATCAAGTACCCCTCTTCTGTGACAATGAAAGTGCAATTAAGTTAGCCAACAACCCAGTACACCACCAAAGATCCAAACACATTGAAGTGAGACACCACTTCTTGAGAGATCATTTTGAGAAGGGAGATATACAGCTGTGCCATGTAAGGACTGAAAAACAATTAGCTGATATTTTCACCAAGCCCTTAGATGAGACTAGGTTCTGTGCTTTGAGGAGTGAATTGAATATCATTGATGTCTCTAATGTTCAATAAAAGGATTGGTTTGGTGTCTAGCCCATATGTTTTGCCATTTATATGCCTTACATGTTCATCTGTGCTAAGCACCTGTGTCACAGGTGCATGTGTTATATGCTCAGAATTGAGTATTCTCTTTCAGTTGTGTGTGCACTTTCAGGTGTACCTATTTTCAAAATCAACTCATGTCAGTTTTAGTTCTGCTTGATTGATTTTTTGGCAAACTGACATTGAGAAGATTACCTAAGGATCCTCTGATAGTTTTCTTATGCTTTCTATCTTATCCAACTCTCTCTATTCTGGAGTTCTAGATGAAACACTTGTCACCTAGGTCATCTACTTGTGCCTCAGGTGAATGCTTTTGGACTCTGTAGGTCATAGGTTTTATCTTTCCACATACCTGTGTCACAGGTCCCTTTGTCAACTGTGACACAGCCACATTATACCCCTTCAGCCTATATAAGAAGCCTCTGCGTCTTCGCAGAATCCACGTCCAGTGCAAAACCCCAGCTTCCACCCCATGCTAAAATCGCGAGTTTTCGTCGAAATCTTCATTTCCGCCCAACGAAACCTCTTCATCACATCGGAGAAAGGTTTCCGAGGAGCTCCAGCGTTGATTTCTCCGTGCATTCTCCGTTTCTTGATCAAAGTAAGCATCTGCGAAACCTTTTTTGCGCCCAGTAGTGTTCATGTCAATGCAATCGCCTAAAAGTTCTATCCAGTAGCGCATTGCTCTTGTTTAGGGTCGCTTATGCTCATGATCAACCTCCAGAAACCATCTATCTAAAATTGAACGGCAAATCCATGTCAAACCCTAGTTTCCACAAATCTGCCGTCTGCCAATGCACGTAGCTGTGTCACCGCTAGGATCTCACCTGTCACAGAGGTGCGTCTATTCAACAGACAGAGATCTAAGTTGCACCCAAGTTCTCACCTGTGTTAGTCTATCCTCACACAGGTGTCTCACTCAGCTACCTTGTCTGCATCATAAGAACTCATCTCACCTTAATTTCTGCCTTATCTATCTGGTTTCCTCAGATGTCTTCAAGCTCAGAGAAGGCTGAAAGTGCCATGAAGTGATCTGACCCAGAGGAATCCAGCAAAAGTATCAACATCTTTGATTCTGATCAGGAAAGAGAGAGGTAGAGACAGCTAGCAGAAGCTACAGAGAAAAGAAAGGCAAGCCAAAAGGCTTACAGGCAGAGAATAGCTGCAGGAAAGAGAGCTGCTGCTTCTAAGACTGGTAAGACCAGTACACAGCAAGCTCTATCCAAAAGGACAAGATCCTCAGCTGCTGTTGAGCATACTTCATTGGGCAAGGAAGCAGCCAAGAAGCCAAGAATAGCAGTCAAGAAGGTTTCCAAACCAGCTGCTGCCAAAGTAGTGTTGCCAAGGGGCACACTCTCTATCAGAGAACCAGTGACAGAATCAAAAGAGGCTCAAGAAGCTCTTGCCTTTGACAAGCTGATTTTAGATGATCTTGACAGTTTGGCAAAGCAGATCAGTGAAGCTACAGATGAAATAGTCAAGCAGCAGCTAACAACTATTTACACTGCCAAAAGCTTCGAGCTTTCAAAGTTATCTCAACCAGTCTCAATGGCCGTTCCAGAGCCATCAAAGGAAGACCTTGCTCTTCAAAAGGAAATTGCTGAGCTGCATGAGAAGCTGAAGACAGCTTCATCTTATGACAGGGAGGTTGAGCTCAGAAAGACCATTGTTGAGAAACAACAGCTCTTCTCCCAAAGAGCACTTGCAGCTCCAACTCACAAACCCAGAGAGCTAAGTCATACTGATGCCAGAGATAGGCATCTGATTTATAAGATTGAAGAGCTTATCAAGAAAGCAAAGGATCTGCCAAGAAGTCTTGAGAGAGAAGCCACATATGCTGAGGTCAGGCTCTTAAGAGGACAGTTGTCTCTAGATTTCAGGAAAAGAGCTCCTGGTCCTACTCAAAGATCACAGCAACCAGGGCTGAGCAGAGAACAAAGAGAAGGAATAATCCTTGATGAGATAAATGAGCTGCTGGGAAAGATCAAAGATTTGCCACCAGGTGCTAAGAAAAATGCCCTGCGTGCTCAACTGCGTGTTAAGCAAGGCATGCTTTCTGGTGTCTTTAAGACAGCTCCTGCAGCTCCATCAGTCCCTACTGCTCAATCAATTGCTGCTGCACCATCTGTTCCTAAGAGAAAAAGATCAGATACTGTTGAGATCACAGAGGAGCCATCAACCAAGAAGTAAACTGATCCAGATGTGGAGATCATCTCAGAAACAACACAGAGCTCAAAGCCATCGCTCAAAGATCAGCATGATCAATAGAAGCAAGCTCCTCAAGAATTGAAGAAGGAAATGCCACCACCGGTGTCACCGGTGGCCAGCACAGCTAAGTTATGCTTGCAGACATACCAGAGGAAAAGTAGAAAATCACAGAGTTCTACAAGTGTAGAATCACTTTCCTCTCTGGATGTCCAAAAACAGATGTCCCCCTCCCAGTTTCTGGTATCTGAGGCTGAAGAACATATGGCTGAAGAGGCTCAAGTGCCTCCATCCCCCAAAACTGCCTTAGTGAAGTCCCCAGAGGCTGCAAAATCACCAAGTCCATAGCTGCTTCAGCCAGCTGTGTCACCGGCACATGAAGCTCAAGGACAAGAACACCAGTCTCCATCACCTATGCCACCGCAGCTGACTCAGCCCCTCAAGTTCAAACACCTATGTCATCACCTGTGGCACAGGCAGATCAATTGACTGAGTAAGAAGAAAGCTCAGAGAGCTCATCTGATGATGGAAGAGGTGTGTCTGTTACACCTCCAAGGCCAAGAGAAGCCAGAGCAGATTCTGATGAAGAATATCAAGCAGAAAGCTCATCCTCCAGCTCAGAATCATCTGAAGAAGAAGAGGAAGCAGAAGCTGAACAAGAAGACAGCTCTCCCACAATTGGAGATGAAGACCTGGAATCAAAATACCATCATGTCTTCTCTCATGCTCTGAGGACTGAAGTCAATCAAATGCAATTCATTTCAAGAGCTGCTGCCAAGAAGCTTCCCAGAAGTGATCCCAAGAAATCCAAGAGCAAAGTTGCCTCAATGAGCACAAGTGCATTCATAAGGATGAGGTCAACTTGCCCCTACTTCAGTGAAGACAAGGAATTTCAAGATTCATCTTGCTCAGACCCCAGGTTTCATTCAGATCTGCAAAGGGGTGTCTACCATGAAATCCTTGCTGCTAAGGGATTTGTTGACTGCAAGGCCATTGATTGGTCAGCCTTAACTGATCCCAGACTGAGGAGCCTTCCATCTTTGATCCAAGCCTCAGGTCTGGAGTTTATTTGCAGTCTTCAACAGGATTATGACCCAGAAGTCATCAAGGAGTTCTATGTCACAGTTTGGATAGAACAGGAGAACCAAGATGTCATGCTATGGAAGACAAGAGGCCAGTTGCTCTCAATCACAGCTCCAGAATTCAACAGCTTGTTTCATGCCCCAGTGGAGCCTGGTATGCCTAACCTTTTCAAGCTAGAGCCTGTCTCCAATGCTGACAGAAGAAGATTCTACCCAAGGAACTTCTCTTTCCCTGCCAATGCCCCCTCAGATCATGTATACTTCAAGGGCATCACAATAACAGCCAAGCATCTTGTGAAGATCCTAAATGTCACACTTCAACCCAAGGGTGGGAACACAGATGCAGTCTACAACTCAGTATGGCAGGTGCTGGTGCACATAGCAAAGAATATCCATTTTGATGTGGCCAGATATATTTTCCATGAGATAGACACTGTCTCCAAGGACAAGAAAGCAAAGCTGCAGTATGGATCCTACATCATGTATATGATCCTCTAGAGAACAGGTCTTCCTAAATCTACCTTTGACATCTCTGTGAAGACCATCAAGACCCAGCTCAGGCCTCAGACTGATGACCATCCTGATGAGGTAGCTGTTTCAGCCTTGCTTGGAGAGTCCCCTGATCCAGCTGTGTCAGCTCCCGGTGACACAGCTGCTCCAACAGCTCCTCACGCGCCTGCTTCCCAAGTGCCTGTGCCTCCTGTTCAAGTGCCTACTGGTGTCACCGCTGATCTACCAGCTGCTGACCCAGCTGAGTTAATATCTGTGACACAGGTAGCTGATGATGGCACTCTGTCCTCCTCCATGATGTCTCAAGTAGCCGCCAGAGCTTATCAGAACAAAGTTATGCCAACTCAGCTTGCAGCTCTGCGCAGAGATAACAATCAGCTCAAATTAGAAGTCTCCAGTCTGCACTCCAAAGTTGATCAACTGCAAGCTCAGCTATCAGAGGTTCTCCAGCTGCTGAAGTCCAAGCCCTGAAGTTTCTCTTTCTCAACCCCTTTCTGGTGTTTTAGTGCCAAAGGGGAGAGATTTGTAAAATGGGGAGAGAATAGAGGTAGGGGAGAGATTAGTCTTAGGGCGAGAGCAAACAAAAAGTGTTTGGATATAAGGGCATTTGATATTTTGATGTAATCAAGACTTGCTTTTTAACATTTTTTTTAGCTCTGACTCTTCTGTCTTGATTGCAATCATCTTAATCTTTATGATTTTGCTCTGATACATATGCTCATCATCAACTTTAATGCTCTGATATGATTATATGCTCTGATTCATGTATGCATGTCTAGCCTATGCTCTGATTCATATAATCTTTTGGCTCAAGCTCTGATTCACATGTCCAGCATTAACCCTTACCCTAGTATGATTATATTCTAAGGGGATGCTCTGATACATATGCACATTTATGCTCTGATAATTATCCATATTGATGCTTTGATACATATGACCAGAAATTCGTAAGTCAATTTCATGCTCTGATATATATATCCATTGTGAATCAAAACTCTGATATGCTCATATGCTCTTATATATACTCAGATGTTCTCACATTTATTCATATGCTCTGGTCATTGCAAATGCATCAGAAGTAAATCATATCAGTTCAGTTCAATCATGCTTTGTAATCTATCTAACTCACTGAACTGATAAAAGTGTAAGTTGTAAGAAAATACTACCCATATCCAAAACTTAATCTGTGCATTGGCAAATTAAAAGCAAAACTATTATGCACAGCTTCAGGGGGAGTAAATTCTATACAATCTGCACATGTACCTTCTATTCAAATTCTTCATGAGAGTTTGTTGAATGGGTTGCCACTAACCACCAAAAAGGGGGAGATTGAAAGAGCATCTAGGCCCCTGAGTGGTTTTGATGGTTAATGGCAACTCAAACTGGAATCTAACGTTTACATTAAGTGTAAGCAGGTTAACAGGTTCCAAGAAGAAGGGTCATCGAGGGAATGATGACCACCAAAATGGTACTAAGGGGTTGTTTCCAGGACAAGGGAATGGCGGTGCAAGACAGCTGTGCCACAGCTGTGAAGAAGACGGTGCTGTGCAAGAAGTTGCAAGCAAGGTGAAGGTTGCTTAATGCGTCAAGGACCGTGACTGCAGTTGGTGGGCAGGTAAAGCCTAGATTTGCTAGTTTTCTTGAGTCCATAGAAAAACCCGTACTATCAAGAGGGATGATGTAGTAAGTCTCTGTGGAGGTTCTATTTGCTCAATGCTCAGGATGTTGTATAGTGGCACTAATGTTTTGAGGTTAGTGGCCCTGTGTCAATAGTTTTGCACAAGTGTGAAACTAGCTTTGCGCTGGCACTCTGCAGTGTCAGCAGTAGAAAACCCTAGGGGTTAGAGTCACCGGTGTGACACAGCTGTGTCACCAGTGGTCTAGTGCTCTATGACTCAGGTACATCTCTGTACCAAGGGAGAGCTTGTAAACGCTAAGGTACCTGCGCTGCGATAGCTGGTCTGCTGAGTCGAAGGGCTATCGGAGGTTCTCTCCTTATAGGTTTCAGAGAGTGTTGTATGCTGAGGGCATGTCATGTGCCAAGACCGGCTGAGTAGTGCGGCTACGTCAGTTTAGGGTTTACCTGTGTGCACCGCCGGTGACACAGGTATCGGTCTGCTTGAGCCGGTTACAGTTGGGCGGAGTGATTGGCTGTGTCACCGGTGGCTGACACCAGTGACTCACTTAATCCTACGTGGCAACAGTGTAATGGTCAAGTGCCTGTGAACCCTATAAATAGGGGACCAGGGGAGGAGGTCTTCGACCTATGAACCTTTGCCAACCCAGTAAAGCACATTCGACCGTTGCAAAGCCTCTTTCCACCGAACCAAAGAGCCGAGTTGCCTAAGTGTTAGTTCGGGACGATTAGAGTCCTTGAGCAAAGAGCATTGGTTCCTCCAAGGGATTGTTGCTGCTGAATCTATTAGTCTTGGAGTGTCTACTCCTAGACAGGTGTAGGAGTTGCTGGTACCACCCAGGCTTGTGTGGGCTGGACCAGTAGTTTGTGAGGGTGATTGAAGTCTACCTGCTGCGGGCAAAAGGACTTCCACAAGCAAGAGAAGAGGCCTGAACGTCAGGTACTCGGAGAACAAGCACGATTCAGTGCTAGCTAGGTCTTCGGAGTAGTCTCTTCAACGGAGACGTACCACTCTGCAAAGAGTTGGAAACTTTGGTGAAAAACACCTTGTCTCTCTGTGTGCTTGCTTACTTTGCTTCTGCTTTATCTGTTGCTTGCTTGCTTGTGTGATCTTAGTCTTAATCTGCTCATCTGATATAGATCACCTTTACACCTGTGTTACTCTAGCTGTGTCTCAGTTGCTATATCTGTTATCTCACACCTGAGTCAGTTACCTGTTACACAGGCACATAGATTGCTCATTAAATTACTAAGTCATAGACTACCTGTGTTAGGCACCTGTGTGACATCTGCATGCTCATTTGCACATCACTTATTGCCTGTATCACTCACCTGTCACACAGCTAGCTAACCCTAGCTTTTGTCTAAGGCTTAATCTGTTCAACTAAGCTAAAAGAAGTAATTTTTATAAGCCTCCTATTCACCCCCCTCTAGTCGGCACCTTCGGTCCTTTCAACAGGGGTAGTGTTGCACGATCTTCTGTGATGGAGGATCCTGGCAGATTACCCAAGTCTTGTGTCGAGCTTCCGCGTAGCATCTCATGGAGTATAGGTATTGGAGTGATCTCCTTTGATTTTTGGTCACCAGCTTTGCAACAATTTGAGTGCACCATGGCAAGCTCTTACGCTACCACTCTATATTCTGGTGTTTATCTCACAGGGCTACCCCCCTTAAAATTTTGGTGGATTTATATATGTTAATCTAAGGTACCAAATTTATTCTTGTTCTCCAGCGGTCATCATTTTCCTAAGTAGGTAGTGCTGTCCTGGCTTGACGTGGTCGTGCCAATTTGTTCTTCGTCTTTGATTTGCATCATTTTGGATGTCGCTGGGGTGCTGATGTTCGGTGTTGGTCAGCCGTGGTTTGGGTGGGGGTCTAGTGCCACGAGTACCTTATGCTTGCCTCAAGTGTGATTTGCAGGAGGGATACAATTCGTTATTGGGGTTTGGCGTAGAAGGGGGATTGTGTCTTGCGCAGAGGAGTAGCATTGCAACTGAGGTAGTTGCCTTGGCATAGCATGGAGACGAGAGGAATAACCCAGGTTTTGATTATTGCACAGCAAACAAAAGCGAACAACATTTGATAACATCATTAGGGTCGGAAGACCCATTGAAAACTCCAGTAAAACAGCAAGAAAACCAACATGACGTGTAGCCATGCGTCTACAAGTGCATCAAACAGGTTTGTCTGAGTATCGAGAGGCACCAAACCAAACGCAACGGCAAAGATTAATGCAAGACAAGCACACAAGCAACCAGATGTACTGAGTTGGATAATCCAAACTCTTCGTGCATCATCGGCCTGACTTAACTCTGGATTGACGGCCCGGGGTGGAACAATTTCTTCTCGGGGGTCCTGATTCTCTACTGTAGTTGGAGCGTGCTGAAAGGTAGCATTCGCCTGCGACGGCGGGTACCTTCTTCGGCTGTTGGTGGTCTTGGCATAGGATGCTCTTCAATTTCAGAAGCATAGGTGGAAGTTGCCGAAGAGTCGCTGAAAGCAGACAGAGGATGCAGGGGAGGGGAGATCTATTGCAGCGAGATCTAGAACTCTACCAGTTGGGTGAGGAGGTCGTGCTGAGCGACCAAATATTGCGAGAGACGGGTCACCGCGGCATCTTCGTCTGGAGGTGGGTTGGTAAACCTCGTGCCTCCTCCGGGGACACGGTGAGGATAGAATCGAAAAGCTCTCTGGTTCATACCAGGGACACGATAGTGAAGAAGGGGAATGGCTTCCCAGGCGGCCATCTGGATAGCCATAGTTGGAGTAGGCATGGCTCTTCCGTAGACCCTGAATGGCACACCTGGATTGGTACTGGCGAGGTAGACATGGACATCAGCCCAAAACTCGGGCACGACGTCGGGAGCTTGACTTCGGTATACTTCATATTCTGGTCGTCCGGTGGCTCCGAGGGCTTGCCAAGCTACAATCCATAGGACGTTGACGAAGCCGGCAAGATCTTCAACGGTGGTCTCTTGACAGAGAGTTCCTTGAGATATCATTTTTGCGGAGGAAGGGGAAAGAGTGCACTGGGAGCGAAGGACTCTAGCAGTGAGGAAGTGTTTGATGAGGAGTAGGATGGCACGGAGTGTGGTGCGAGAAGGGGCAGAGTCCATATAGCCGTTTGGGAGCTCTGTGGTGGACACGCGGCGTGATACCCTAGATAGGGTCCTACCACCAACATTCGATTGATAACCTCCGGGGAGGAAAACCAAGGCGGTTAGATAAAGGTAGGCATACGACCAACAACAAGGAGAGAATATCGGGGCAATAATTGAAGGTAATTAGGAGGGGTATAAAAGTTGCCGATAAAACAAGGAGAAACTACAGAGAGGCAAGGTAGGTCACGAGAGAGGGGAAATTAGCAGCTAGATGAGGGAAAGAGACAACACTAGTTTGTGGCATCGCACAACGATTGAAATCACACAACACGCAATAGCACTACAAAAGCCAAAATCGCAATCAAAATACCGTGAAATGGCGAGGGAAACAACACGACACCTATCCATACGCCTAGCAGCGTATCGAACAGTTCTACTTTAGTGCCGAAAGGCATGAAGCAAACTTCTATCACAAACATCAAAACAAACAGAACACATACACTAGTGACACGAAGAGGGCTAGACTATGCTTCGATTTCTTAACCCCTTTCTAGGTCAGCGACCTGGGCGGACTAACCACGTCGCGGGGCCTTTGTCTTTCGAGGGGGTGGAAGGCCTTGAGAAGTCATAGTGCTTCTCGAAAGACTAGTGCCTTCTCCAGCAGCTGGTACTCTTGACAGAGGTTGTGCTTCGATACCAGGAGCATGGGCGAACGTCGCTGATGAGGTGCCAGCAAAGAGCTGGGTAAAAGAGCATCCAGGCCCCATGTTGGTTTTGATGGTTAATGGCAACTTAAACTGGAATCTAACCTTTACAATGAGTGTAAGCAGGTTAATAGGTTCCAGAAAGAAGGGTCATCAAGGAAAGGATGACCACCAAAAAGGTACAAGGGTGGTTTCCAGGACTAAGGAATGGCGGTGCTAGGTACCTGTGCCACAGTTGTGAAGAAACCAGTGCTGTGCAAGGAGTTGCAAGCAAGGTGATGGTGGCTTGATGCGTCAAGGGCCATGACTACAGTTGGTGCGCAGGTAAAGCCTAGATTTGCTAGTTTCTTTGAGTCCATAGGAAAAGCCCGTACTATCAAGAGGGATAAAGTAGTAATGATCTGTGGAGGTTCTAGTTGCTCAATGCTCAGGATGTTGGTCAGTGGCACTAATGCTTTGAGGTTAGTGGCCATGTGTTAGCAGTTTAATATAGGTGTGGATCTGGTTGTCGCTGGCAATCTGCAGTGCCAGCAGTAGAAAACCCTAGAGGTTAGAGTCACCGGTGTGACACAGCGGTGTCACAGGTGGTCTAGCGCTCTATGACTCAGGTGCATCTCTGGACCAAGGGGAGAGCTTGTAAATGCTAAGGGAACTGCACTGCGATGGCTTGTCTGATGAGTCAGAGGGCTATCGGAGGTTCTCTCCTTATAGGTTGCAGGGAGCGTGTACGCTGAGGGCATGTCATGTGCCAGGACCGGGCTGAGTAGTGTGGCTACATCAGTTAACGGTTCACCTGTGTCGGCCTCCGGTGACACAGGTGTCGGTCTGCCCGAGCCGGTTATAGGTTGGGCGTAGTGTGTAGCTGTGTCACCGGTGCCTGTCACCGGTGGCTCACTTAATCCTACGTGGCAACAGTGCAACGGTCGGGTTCCTGTGTCACGGACCCAGAATCCACCTGTGATTAGGGGAATGCGAAGTCGCCAAGGACCGAAGGACTCGTCAGCCCGGTGGCACGGTACCTGCGCCGTACGCACCGAAGCGGAACGATCCGACACCCGCCAGGTGCGAGCCGGCCGGAAGCGACCAATCTTCCCAAAACCACAAACAGATTCCAGATGCCGGTGAAGGGGTAATACCGCGGGATAAGCCTGCGCTCCGCGATAGTCATGGGAGGACTAGAGCTCGGGACATGTATCCCCTCAACCTAACCTAGCCTCGAGGTGCAACTCTGGGAGGATCCAGCTCTGCTCTGCCGTCAGCGCGAGGCGTGACAGTCATGGGAGGCTTAGCGAGTACGGGACGAATCCCCTGGATGGACTTCACCAAAGATACACAGGACTAGTGGTTCGCTCACCTCTGCCATCACGAAACGCAATCCTAGCACGCAGTAATACCGCTGCACAGTTGCCCATATACTTCATCTCATACACGCATTGTACATGGACAACCGCAAGTAACAACTCGGATACCACAGTACAAACTCTACATTACGACATTAATAATAACTGTCCACGCTGGGACGACATATTACAATAGTTGATTATGTCCAAACACGTATCCGAGTACGGAGAAGTTAAACGACAGCGGAAGCAAAATAAATGAGACCCACAGCGGCATAGTGACCGCTGACCAAAATCCACGTCTATCCCATGAGTCGAACACTACCGAGGAAACACTACTTCAGACGGTATTCGAAGTAATCCCGGACCATCGGCTCACCTGCAAGCTCTAGGAATAACCTAGGTGAGTACAAAAGTACTCGCAAGGCTTAATCGTGCTTGATTAAATGTCCTACACATACTAGTTTAGCAGAAGGTAAACATGATGCTTCTCAGAGTAACAATATACAAAATTAATAACATGGCATCAACAGGGCAAATAAGGACAAGGTAAATAACAAATTAATTCATAAAAACAATCATATCATAAACACATCACCACAAATCCGATTCATCGAGTCCAAATCCAATGGGGCCACCTATGTATATATATATCCAATCCGATCGACTCAGTTAATCCAATTCCAAATCCAAATGGCAGCCCCTAACCACTCCAAATTTAATCATCCCCGATGCGTAATTAAATCCGAATTGATCATTCAAGGACGCATTGTCAAGAATCCGACTTATCCATCACTTATCAAGATCCAATTTATCCAACAAAGACACATTGTGACTTGATCTCTCGGACCGTTACTGACAAACCCAACCCCTGACGATATACATGAGTGCATAACCGCAAGGAGGTAATGATCCTCCAAGGGGCGTGGAGGCTTGTCCCATTATACCTCAGTGTTGGTTCTCGCTAACGATCCCGTGTTATAAGGGATTGTGACACGCTGAAGATATGGTTGCTGCGGTGACAAAACTCTACTTACACCTGGGTCACCTTCCCGCCGCAATTAGCAACAACCGTACCCATTGTGCACGCCCTCGGCTCTCACAACTCACTTAAAGGTTTGGTTGAAGAGCCACAGATGTTCTCAACGTGAGACCCATCCTGCTTGTATTAGTGTGCTTAACATCTCCTAATGACATCTAAACTGATCATACTCATACGACACACAACGGAGACAGACACATACAAGCACACATAAGAGAGGGCATACACAAGAGTACGGAAAATAAAATGCAACAAGCTCTGCTTGCCTGATTTGGGTTGTTCCTGATCTTGCGGGGAGCATGCGGGAGAACTCCAGAATACTTGAAACACCAATAAGAAGCAAGCGACCTCTAAAAAGGGAAAAAGCAACCCTAAGAACTAATTCGAAAAAGGACGAAGATGCATGAATGCCAGCGATATGGATGCAACTACGGTGGATTTAAAATAAGGTATACAAGTACATGAATAGGTTGGCGTTCATTCCAGATTCTGGGTTTAGTTTTAGTTGTGATATAGCTTTAATGGTGGATGAACAACTACATGGATGCATGCATGAAATGCTAGGTTTTCGCGCGGATTCTAGGTGAGTTATGATATTGAGCATGTTGGTTTGGCTGTTAAGCTGGATTCTCTAGCATATATGTATTAGGAGTTCGTTGACATCTTCTACGAGTTCTACCAGTTTAATAAAACTTAGCATTTCCTGTCTTCTTCCTAGTAAAGAGAACAGTAGGTCAATTATCCCCATTCCTAGTTGGAATTGACCTAGGGAAGATGACAAGGGTATGTGGAGATTAGTGTGATAAGCATTAGGGCCTAGCTAAATTCTAAAAAGGGTAGCCAAAATTATCGAAAGGCATTTACCGTAACCATGGGTTGGTTATAAAGAACCGAATGGCGATCACTTAAGTCCTGGTATGTGACTTGAAGACTACTCGATCAAAACTATTCATGGTCATATAACTAACAACTAACCATGATTTTTAAGTTTAGGTTGGGATTATGGTGAGTGAGCTTCATAGTTCAGTGGCTTATTCCGTAAAGCAATCCTACTTAAGGGGTTGAGTTTAGTGTACGAATAGTAACTAATTATTGCCGACACAATCAGATAACTAACCAACAGATCCAATGGTTCAATAACTTATCAACTTAAAGCAGTCTTACATAGGTGGCCGGCTTCGGTTTAGCGCTGTTCTCATATTGGTCAAGCTTAACTGTCATTAAGTGAACTCCGCATACTCCAACAGGAATAGGTTAACTCCTAACCATCGGGTAGCCTTGATAAACTCTGAACTAACACGACACGAAAATATTATGATAGCAGCGAGTGTTCATTGAAGTATAACCACAGTTATCGTATAAACATCGATCTTTAGATACTTTAAATACGTGTATTAAACATGTTTTGATCCGGACAGTATAGTCATTACTCGTTTAAACATGTCATAGCTTTGCTCATTCATACATTGACTTGAACTACTTGCCGCTAAGGCACTAATTATCAATTAGTTAACCGATTACTAAAATGGGTCAATGTCTAATTACTCAGTTAATGACAAAGCTTAGTATCAACCTAGCAACTCCATTAACACTTCAGTAGGATTATCGGAGTATGAGGGTGATGAGTAATTTGTTAGTGGCAGGTTAACCTAAGTACCAGTTGATTCAAGGTCGTTCACGGATTATTAGCTATACATCCTTAAGATTATTACAAAAATTAGATGAGCGCTTACAGAGGTGGCCGGCCATTCGGAAATATAGCAACTAAGGAGCTCCGATAACTAACTCTTATCTTAATCGAGAAATTGAGCTAAGGACCTCACCACGAGAGGGACTGTGGTGCTACTTCGACAGCGGCGAGAGGGTTGCCGTGGCTTGGCTTGGGATGGTCAAGACTCGGACGGTGACGGTGATGGAGTAGCGGCCGGTGGCTTGAGCTTGAAGACGGAGAGCTTGGGGCGACTTTCGACGCGCGGGTGCTGAGGACGCCGGCGACCGGGTACGACGACGAAGACCGGTCGTGGCAGCTTCCAGGTGGAGGAGGTACGTGCGGCATGCGGTGGCGCAACGGCGACAGCCGCCGGGGAGGGGCTGGTCGGCGGGGCTAGGAATGGCCAACCGGGGCGGAGCTCGGCGGGGATAAGGCGGCATGAAGGTGGCAGATCCAGCGGCGTCTTCACCGGGGAGGAGCACCGCAGGCGGCGCTCGGCCAGAGCCGGGGAGCGGAGGGTGAACAGGGCGGCGGTCGCGGCAGAGAGCGAGGCGGCGCGGCAGAGGGGAGAGGGGCGGCGGCGCGGTGCAGAGCTCGGGCGGCGGGGCGCGGCTTGCCGCGCCGGTGAGGCAAGAGAGGACGGCGGCGGGATCTAGGGAGGCGGTGGAGCGGGGGATGCAGAGGGCGGCGGCAGGGGAGTGGTGGCCAGCGGCGACCTGGCCGAGGGCGGCGCATGGAGGAGGTCGGCCGGCGGCGACTTGGAGCGGCGGGGAGCTCCAAAGGGAGGCCGGCTTGGTTGGGGAAGGCCTCGCGGTGGGGCAGAGGAGCCACGGTGGGGAAACCCGAGGGCGGCGCGTGGAGGGCGCTGAGCAGAGGAGGGCGGTGGCTTCCCTTGGAGAAGTCGGCAGGAGAGAGTTTGGGGGAAAAGGAAGATGACAGGGGAGAAGGAGGCGTGCGGCAGTGGGGGGAACAGGGGATGGGGTTAATGGAGGTCTGCTGCTGTGATACGTGGAGAACAGGGGCTGCCAGGTGGAGAAAGGAAGCTGCAGTGGGTAGAAAAATAAAGGAAAGGAGAAGAAAAGGATCTGCAGCGTGGGGAAGGGGAACTGCCAGCGGGGCCCATGGGCAGGTAAGAGGGGTGAGGAAATTTTCTTTGGTTTTGTCTATTTTCTATTTACTTCATTCCTTCTATGGTTATTCACTTCATTTGAAATTCATATTGATAGCAACGAGACTCAATTGGGAGTTAAGGTCCATGGATTTGAACCTAATTTCGCTAAAACATCGTTAAGTCATTGAAATTTGCTTAGGTTATCCATAGCTTAATTTGGGGTTCAAACGAAAACCTTAAAGCAATTAACTGAGAAGATCTTGGGGTAAAATTTAACTTACTAACGTTTCAATTTGCTATCAAAGTATTGTGTAAGAATTTTGAGAAATAAAAATGCATCTTTTTAGTTGGTTGCAATTTGGTCCGAGGAAAGAAATTTAGAGAATCATTCGTTAAGACATGCATATATGCAAATCCACTCCAACTTCCTTGGATCATTTCGTAAAGCTTTTTCGGGGTGTTTAGAGCCTGATAGAAATCACTAGAGGTATTTTCTGAGTGAAATTGTTTTCGTAAAGCTTATCTAAGCCGATTTTATGTCGTGTCTTCTAGTGTTTTTGAGTTAAGTCAATTTGAATTGGTTAGATGCATGCACATGATGAAGAGAACTTCGATTATACACGATGATCTTTACTGACCTCGTGTTTTAATAAATAGGATCATTACAAAACCTACCCCCCTTAAAAGAATCTCGTCCCGAGATTCATACGGTAAGGAAGAGAAGAGAGGTGTTCAACTTGCAGCAAGACGTTGATGTGACCAAGCTGTCGATGGGGAGAAAGCAAAATCACCTATCGATTTTTACACTAGTTCTGGAAAGAGAAAACCAGATCAGATTATCATTTCTTGGAAATGATTTCTTCTACGGCGTTTCAGCTTTAATAGGCTCTACACTCCATTAAGAGGAGAGACGAAGGTGGAAAGGGCAGTAGCCACTGAGAGGTGTTGCGACGATTACTGGTCTTGCAATTTCAGAATTCAAGATTGTTGGTTTGAAGGAGGAGACTGGTATGAACAAAAGGAGGGGGTGGAAACATGATTCCGAAGTAAAAGAAATGCAGGGTTTTGGGTTATTTCCGATTGGAAGGAGAAAATAACGAAAGGGGAGAATCGATCTCAGCTCGTGGCGATTGTCTTCATTATCTTAGGATCAATTCCTTCTAGGAGATCAATTGAGATGTCCTTTGGTTGAGGACGGAGGAGTTTTAGATGTCCTTGACTTGCGGACAGATTAGGTGCTATTCTTGGATAGCTATGCTCCTATTGGATAAAGAAGAAACAAGGTGGTACGACTTAAATAGTTGAAGATGCTGCTTAGAGGGGGATTAATCCAGGAACTGTCGGGACCGAAGAATAGTCTCGTACTACACATAGTGCTGATATTTAGTTTTTCAGAAGCTACAATCTATTAAGCTGAAAATGGTAACCTTAATTCCAGAATTATAATTGGAGCTGAACAGCAAACTTATTGGAAATTGTGAGTAGATATCGATAGAGTTTTTATTTACTCGAATTGGGTAAGTGAAACTAAAGATACATAATTAACAGCAGAGGATCTGAAACGGGGTGATATCCAGCTTTTAGTATGCAGCCTGAACATCAGACTCGCTTAAGGTATAAAGAGAAGGGTTTCCATTATCGTTCGAGTGTGATTGCACTTCAGCGATAAGAAAGACCTTAGAGTACAACTCTCAATTAGGGCTTACTGAAGGGTTAGAATTCTTGGTCCCACAAGAGGAACAAGGGGGAGGGGAAGTTGTTTTGTGACATAATGCGACCTCCAGATGGCTTACTTCTATTACACCATCAACCATTTAAGGAATTCCCTAAACAATCCAAAGATAAGCAGCTCAATCAATGCTACTTCTTGACAACAATCATTAACATCCCTATTTGTTTGCGACATTTGATTCTCTAGTCAAGCTAAGGTAATTTGATAGTTCAACACATTCTCCAATAGCTACACCCAGGTAAGATTAAATCCTCCTAAGCATCCACTCGCATACTCCTATGGTCTATGTCACTAATCTTCCGATCTCCAATAATGTACCATATCTTTCAAATTATATGCAATCATTCTGTATTAATCTTATAAACTTTATCATCTCAATGAATCCACCGATTACTTCAGAATACACTTCTTACTCTTCTCTCAACACTAACACCACTAACCAACCATTATATCCTTAGTGCCTCATATCTTCTAACAATATATCTTCTTTCTCCTGATCCACCGAATCCGTGTCTTGTTGTCTCAGTATTCTCCTTAAGTCCAATAGTAGTGTTGCCATCTCTGCATCCTCTATTATATCATTCATCAATTTATAATCATCTAAATCCAATGGCAATACTTCTGATTTCACTAATATCAAATCACTAAATCAATCTTTGAATCTATTACAAACATTGCCGCTAATGGCAGTTTAGGATCCTTATCACTAATTGATCCATGAATACACTAGATCCTCCCACAATGTTTTTATCGTTACCAGATCATAATCATACCCAACTGGTCTGTGGCTGATCCTAGAGAATGTCGATGGAACTTTTGTCGTAATGAGGGTTATTCTAGTTGGGAGAGTCTAAGGTCTCGATAAAGAGAATCCAAGGCCATAAGTAGTTAACCCGTTGTTCAGGAAGATACTGAGACGTAGGGATCACAAGGAACATAAGCATGGTAGAACAGTGAAGCTGAGAGGGTATACCGCTGCTCGAGAACTTCCACCGCACTACAGGAAGATGAGGGCTAATGAAAATGTTAGTCACGTAGACTTTAAAACATGGATTGGAGATAGGGATATTCTCGGTATCCAAGGATGGAAACCAGAAACTTACGTTCTTAAGGATAGAGATTCGGTCTGGCTTGCTCATTTGGACTGTGGGGTACGTATACAACCACAGGGATGATCAGTCCCGGTAGCGGTACTCATACCACTCCAAGTATTCAGGCCGACCGATGTTAGTCTCATCAGGGCTAAGGACAGGGCATACAGGGATACACCACTCGAGCGCACTAGAAGCAAACAGCAGGGTAGACGGTATGGGGGCCAATCCATCCCGTACTCAAACTATTGACTCTGCACGCCGATGGTCGAATCGTGTTGCCTAGTACTCAACCAAAAGATTCAACGTGGACGAGAATCTATGGAAAAAGGGGTGCATCACCACCAGGAGGAGGGGTTGTTACTCATTACTTAACCCCACACATTAACACCCAACCGAGATGATGGGTAAAGGCATCGCTCAAGGAGTGGGTTGGGCATTAATCCAATTACCTCAATAGGGATGGAAAACAAGGGTAAGATTATCAGTCGAGTCATCAGAAATTCAGGAGATTAACTTAAGCTTAAAGGTTGGTTTCTCATCATAAACATGGAAGAGGAGCAATTACAGGTTTCTTCAAGTAGGCTATGAGACAACTAAAGAAGGTCTCCCAAAAAGGTTTTCTAGGAGAAGGAAGGAGGATAACCACGACTGGGAGTAGGAATGAGTTAAGATTTAAACAATTGATTAGGCTGATTTTGCCGTCCACTTGCACTGAAATGGACCCAAGAAGGGTTGTATCCTCAAGCTGTTATATAAGCATGGGAGGTGGGAACCTTGGGTTAACACCCCATTGGCATGATTGTGGAAGTCAAGTTAACAAAATACTGCAAGGTATAAAATTGGAAGATTTTGGGCGCCTTTATCACATTTTTGAAATCGAGATTCGTGGAGCAGATGGTTAAGGGGCATAACGATATGGGTGGTTTGTTTGGACAGCCATGATGTTCATATGGAAATGTTTAATTCATTAGCTAACTGCTAGTAAGAGGAGCTTGATTCAAGATGCCGAGAAGCAAGTTTGGCTTGCTGAAATGTTGGGACAGCACGCCAACTACTGGTGCTAGAGTCAACGGAAGGGCGAAGCATGGAGGGAACACCCTACACCAGGAGGCATCGAACCCAAGGGGTGAAGTAGTGGAATTAGTTCACCAAAAGAAGGAGGAAATGGTTCATCAGCTGATCCAAGAAATGTAGCAAGGAACGAAAGAGACGACGAGCAATTCAGCGTCCTCCAAGGAATGCTAAGTTTTGGTCTTGAATAAGGTTAGATGACAAGGATAGAATCTTCTCGATTAACAACATGGCTGAGATAAATTCTTCCGAATAGATGACAATAAAAGGAAGGGGATTTTAGCAAGAAGCAAGGAGTAGGAGTATAAAAGGAAACATTTAGCTACATCACTCACTAAGAAGGCACAAGTAGCAAAAATTCAACGCTCCGAGAGGCATCTTGCATAGGAAGGCAAGATGGGATAAGAGTTTATAATCATTTTGTAACCCAATGAATTAGAGAAGAAGGAAATTCAGATCTAAGCTTGAAGAGGATAAGAAGTAAAATGAACCGTACTTGGTCTTGTTGAACTCATTTTTAGTTTTATAAATAATTTTGACAACATCAGATCCTTAACTAACGACCACCTGCAATTGGCTTCCTACGGTCAGTTCGGCTCTGATACCAAGCTGTCACGGACCCAGAATCCACCTGTGATTAGGGGAATGCGAAGTCGCCAAGGACCGAAGGACTCGTCAGCCCGGTGGCACGGTACCTGCGCCGTACGCACCGAAGCGGAACGATCCGACACCCGCCAGGTGCGAGCCGGCCGGAAGCGACCAATCTTCCCAAAACCACAAACAGATTCCAGATGCCGGTGAAGGGGTAATACTGCGGGATAAGCCTGCGCTCCGCGATAGTCATGGGAGGACTAGAGCTCGGGACATGTATCCCCTCAACCTAACCTAGCCTCGAGGTGCAACTCTGGGAGGATCCAGCTCTGCTCTGCCGTCAGCGCGAGGCGTGACAGTCATGGGAGGCTTAGCGAGTACGGGACGAATCCCCTGGATGGACTTCACCAAAGATACACAGGACTAGTGGTTCGCTCACCTCTGCCATCACGAAACGCAATCCTAGCACGCAGTAATACCGCTGCACAGTTGCCCATATACTTCATCTCATACACGCATTGTACATGGACAACCGCAAGTAACAACTCGGATACCACAGTACAAACTCTACATTACGACATTAATAATAACTGTCCACGCTGGGACGACATATTACAATAGTTGATTATGTCCAAACACGTATCCGAGTACGGAGAAGTTAAACGACAGCGGAAGCAAAATAAATGAGACCCACAGCGGCATAGTGACCGCTGACCAAAATCCACGTCTATCCCATGAGTCGAACACTACCGAGGAAACACTACTTCAGACGGTATTCGAAGTAATCCCGGACCATCGGCTCACCTGCAAGCTCTAGGAATAACCTAGGTGAGTACAAAAGTACTCGCAAGGCTTAATCGTGCTTGATTAAATGTCCTACACATACTAGTTTAGCAGAAGGTAAACATGATGCTTCTCAGAGTAACAATATACAAAATTAATAACATGGCATCAACAGGGCAAATAAGGACAAGGTAAATAACAAATTAATTCATAAAAACAATCATATCATAAACACATCACCACAAATCCGATTCATCGAGTCCAAATCCAATGGGGCCACCTATGTATATATATATCCAATCCGATCGACTCAGTTAATCCAATTCCAAATCCAAATGGCAGCCCCTAACCACTCCAAATTTAATCATCCCCGATGCGTAATTAAATCCGAATTGATCATTCAAGGACGCATTGTCAAGAATCCGACTTATCCATCACTTATCAAGATCCAATTTATCCAACAAAGACACATTGTGACTTGATCTCTCGGACCGTTACCGACAAACCCAACCCCTGACGATATACATGAGTGCATAACCGCAAGGAGGTAATGATCCTCCAAGGGGCGTGGAGGCTTGTCCCATTATACCTCAGTGTTGGTTCTCGCTAACGATCCCGTGTTATAAGGGATTGTGACACGCTGAAGATATGGTTGCTGCGGTGACAAAACTCTACTTACACCTGGGTCACCTTCCCGCCGCAATTAGCAACAACCGTACCCATTGTGCACGCCCTCGGTTCTCACAACTCACTTAAAGGTTTGGTTGAAGAGCCACAGATGTTCTCAACGTGAGACCCATCCTGCTTGTATTAGTGTGCTTAACATCTCCTAATGACATCTAAACTGATCATACTCATACGACACACAACGGAGACAGACACATACAAGCACACATAAGAGAGGGCATACACAAGAGTACGGAAAATAAAATGCAACAAGCTCTGCTTGCCTGATTTGGGTTGTTCCTGATCTTGCGGGGAGCATGCGGGAGAACTCCAGAATACTTGAAACACCAATAAGAAGCAAGCGACCTCTAAAAAGGGAAAAAGCAACCCTAAGAACTAATTCGAAAAAGGACGAAGATGCATGAATGCCAGCGATATGGATGCAACTACGGTGGATTTAAAATAAGGTATACAAGTACATGAATAGGTTGGCGTTCATTCCAGATTCTGGGTTTAGTTTTAGTTGTGATATAGCTTTAATGGTGGATGAACAACTACATGGATGCATGCATGAAATGCTAGGTTTTCGCGCGGATTCTAGGTGAGTTATGATATTGAGCATGTTGGTTTGGCTGTTAAGCTGGATTCTCTAGCATATATGTATTAGGAGTTCGTTGACATCTTCTACGAGTTCTACCAGTTTAATAAAACTTAGCATTTCCTGTCTTCTTCCTAGTAAAGAGAACAGTAGGTCAATTATCCCCATTCCTAGTTGGAATTGACCTAGGGAAGATGACAAGGGTATGTGGAGATTAGTGTGATAAGCATTAGGGCCTAGCTAAATTCTAAAAAGGGTAGCCAAAATTATCGAAAGGCATTTACCGTAACCATGGGTTGGTTATAAAGAACCGAATGGCGATCACTTAAGTCCTGGTATGTGACTTGAAGACTACTCGATCAAAACTATTCATGGTCATATAACTAACAACTAACCATGATTTTTAAGTTTAGGTTGGGATTATGGTGAGTGAGCTTCATAGTTCAGTGGCTTATTCCGTAAAGCAATCCTACTTAAGGGGTTGAGTTTAGTGTACAAATAGTAACTAATTATTGCCGACACAATCAGATAACTAACCAACAGATCCAATGGTTCAATAACTTATCAACTTAAAGCAGTCTTACATAGGTGGCCGGCTACGGTTTAGCGCTGTTCTCATATTGGTCAAGCTTAACTGTCATTAAGTGAACTCCGCATACTCCAACAGGAATAGGTTAACTCCTAACCATCGGGTAGCCTTGATAAACTCTGAACTAACACGACACGAAAATATTATGATAGCAGCGAGTGTTCATTGAAGTATAACCACAGTTATCGTATAAACATCGATCTTTAGATACTTTAAATACGTGTATTAAACATGTTTTGATCCGGACAGTATAGTCATTACTCGTTTAAACATGTCATAGCTTTGCTCATTCATACATTGACTTGAACTACTTGCCGCTAAGGCACTAATTATCAATTAGTTAACCGATTACTAAAATGGGTCAATGTCTAATTACTCAGTTAATGACAAAGCTTAGTATCAACCTAGCAACTCCATTAACACTTCAATAGGATTATCGGAGTATGAGGGTGATGACTAATTTGTTAGTGGCAGGTTAACCTAAGTACCAGTTGATTCAAGGTCGTTCACGGATTATTAGCTATACATCCTTAAGATTATTACAAAAATTAGATGAGCGCTTACAGAGGTGGCCGGCCATTCGGAAATATAGCAACTAAGGAGCTCCGATAACTAACTCTTATCTTAATCGAGAAATTGAGCTAAGGACCTCACCACGAGAGGGACTGTGGTGCTACTTCGACAGCGGCGAGAGGGTTGCCGTGGCTTGGCTTGGGATGGTCAAGACTCGGACGGTGACGGTGATGGAGTAGCGGCCGGTGGCTTGAGCTTGAAGACGGAGAGCTTGGGGCGACTTTCGACGCGCGGGTGCTGAGGACGCCGGCGACCGGGTACGACGACGAAGACCGGTCGTGGCGGCTTCCAGGTGGAGGAGGTACGTGCGGCATGCGGTGGCGCAACGGCGACAGCCGCCGGGGAGGGGCTGGTCGGCGGGGCTAGGAATGGCCAACCGGGGCGGAGCTCGGCGGGGATAAGGCGGCATGAAGGTGGCAGATCCAGCGGCGTCTTCACCGGGGAGGAGCACCGCAGGCGGCGCTCGGCCAGAGCCGGGGAGCGGAGGGTGAACAGGGCGGCGGTCGCGGCAGAGAGCGAGGCGGCGCGGCAGAGGGGAGAGGGGCGGCGGCGCGGTGCAGAGCTCGGGCGGCGGGGCGCGGCTTGCCGCGCCGGTGAGGCAAGAGAGGACGGCGGCGGGATCTAGGGAGGCGGTGGAGCGGGGGATGCAGAGGGCGGCGGCAGGGGAGTGGTGGCCAGCGGCGACCTGGCCGAGGGCGGCGCATGGAGGAGGTCGGCCGGCGGCGACTTGGAGCGGCGGGGAGCTCCAAAGGGAGGCCGGCTTGGTTGGGGAAGGCCTCGCGGTGGGGCAGAGGAGCCACGGTGGGGAAACCCGAGGGCGGCGCGTGGAGGGCGCTGAGCAGAGGAGGGCGGTGGCTTCCCTTGGAGAAGTCGGCAGGAGAGAGTTTGGGGGAAAAGGAAGATGACAGGGGAGAAGGAGGCGTGCGGCAGTGGGGGGGAACAGGGGATGGGGTTAATGGAGGTCTGCTGCTGTGATACGTGGAGAACAGGGGCTGCCAGGTGGAGAAAGGAAGCTGCAGTGGGTAGAAAAATAAAGGAAAGGAGAAGAAAAGGATCTGCAGCGTGGGGAAGGGGAACTGCCAGCGGGGCCCATGGGCAGGTAAGAGGGGTGAGGAAATTTTCTTTGGTTTTGTCTATTTTCTATTTACTTCATTCCTTCTATGGTTATTCACTTCATTTGAAATTCATATTGATAGCAACGAGACTCAATTGGGAGTTAAGGTCCATGGATTTGAACCTAATTTCGCTAAAACATCGTTAAGTCATTGAAATTTGCTTAGGTTATCCATAGCTTAATTTGGGGTTCAAACGAAAACCTTAAAGCAATTAACTGAGAAGATCTTGGGGTAAAATTTAACTTACTAACGTTTCAATTTGCTATCAAAGTATTGTGTAAGAATTTTGAGAAATAAAAATGCATCTTTTTAGTTGGTTGCAATTTGGTCCGAGGAAAGAAATTTAGAGAATCATTCGTTAAGACATGCATATATGCAAATCCACTCCAACTTCCTTGGATCATTTCGTAAAGCTTTTTCGGGGTGTTTAGAGCCTGATAGAAATCACTAGAGGTATTTTCTGAGTGAAATTGTTTTCGTAAAGCTTATCTAAGCCGATTTTATGTCGTGTCTTCTAGTGTTTTTGAGTTAAGTCAATTTGAATTGGTTAGATGCATGCACATGATGAAGAGAACTTCGATTATACACGATGATCTTTACTGACCTCGTGTTTTAATAAATAGGATCATTACATCCTGTGAACCCTATATATAGGGGACCAGGGGAGGTCTTCGACCTCAACCAACCTTTGCAGAACCAAGCAACCAACCAAAAGCACATCCTACCATTGCAAGCCTCTCTCTCACTCGGAACACAATTCATTCTTCCTAAGAGAGTTAGAGTCCTGAGCTAAAAGAGCATTGGTTCCTCCAAGAGTTGTTGCTGCTGAATCTGTTACTCTTGGAGTGTCTACTCCTAGACGGGCGTAGGAGTTGCTGATACCATCCAAGCTTGTGTGGATTGGATCAGTAGTTTGTGAGGGTGATTGAAGTCTACCTGCTGCAAGCAAAAGGACTTCCACAAGCAAAGGAAGAAACCTAAGATCAGGTACTCGGAGGACAAGCACGATTCAGTGCTGGCTAGCTCTTAGGAGTAGCCTCTCCAACGGAGACGTACCACTCTGCAAAGATTTAGGAACTTCGGTGAAAAACACTTTGTTTCTCATTTACATTGCTTCTGTATACCTGCTACTTGCTTGCTTGTGTGATCTTAGTCTTAATCTGTTCATCTGTTATAGATGACCTTTTCACCTGTGTTATCCTAGCTGTGTCTCAGTTGCTTTATATCATATCTCACACCTGAGTTAGCTACCTGTTACACAGGCAGATAGTTTGCTAGTTTATTGCTAAGTCTTTGCTCACCTGTGTTAGGCACCTGTGTGACAGCTGCATGCTATATAACACATAATATAATACCTGTGTCACACACCTGTCACACAGCTAGCTAATCCTAGCATCTGTCTAAGGCTTAATTCATTCAATCAATCTAAAAGAATTAGATTTTAATTAGCCTCCAATTCACCCCCCTCTAGTCGGCACCTTCGGTCCTTTCAATTGGTATCAGAGTCAGGTTGCTCTTTGATTTGGCCTAACAGCCAGAGTAAAGGATGTCGGGTTACGAGGGTAAAATACCAGTGTTCAATGGGACTAACTATGCTTTCTGGAAGAGGAAGATGCAAATGCATCTTATCGCCATCGATCCAGATGTGTGGGATGTTGTTTATACAGGTTACAACGTGGAGAATCCCACAGCTCTCAGCATTGTCGACAAGAAGAATATCCAGAACAATGCGAGGGCAGCCACTGCCATCTTTATGGGCTTACAAGAGCATGACTTCAACAGAGTCAGCACCATGGATTCTGCTAAGGATATTTGGGACACTCTTGAGCAGATCTACGAAGGAAGTGATACTCTAAAGAAGTCGAAGAGAGGCCTTCTAGAATCAATGCTTGAGAGATTCGAATATGAGCATGGTGAAGACATCAACTCTCTATTCTCAAGACTCACAATTATCACAAACCAGTTGAAGGCCCTAGGCTCCAACCGGGTTGAAGATCAGGATATTGTGAAGAAATTCTTATCAGTGCTTCCCAAGGCCTACAAGACTCTTGTCCTCATGCTCAAAGAGAAGGATGGCTTTGACAAGATGAAGCCCACAGAGGTGTTAGGAAGAATCCTAACACATGAGATGGAGCTCAAGCAAGATGGCAAGCAAAGCTCCTCTCCAGCTACTAAGAAGAACATTGCTCTGAAGATCACTGCTTCTACCTCTCAGCATGATAGTGATAGCAGTGAAGAACCTGATGAGGAGATGTCAAGTGGAGAAGAAAGTGAACTCATCCTCCTCACAAGGAATTTTAGGAAGTTCTACAAGAAGAAGAAGCAGCTTGGTTCAGGTGACAGGTTCAGAGGGAAGAAACTGTCCAAGGACAACAAGTGCTTCGAATGTGGCAAGGAAGGCCACTTTGCTGCTGATTGTCCAAGCAAGAAGAAGGACAACAGCCATTATAGGAAAACGAAGGACTTTCATAGCAAGAAGAAGACCTTCAACAGCAAGCATCCAACCTACTCCAAGAACAAGGCCACTGCCAGAGCCTATGTTGGACAAGCTTAGGTGTCTGAGGATTCTGACTTAGAAGAAGAGTCAGAGGATGAAGATCAAGTCGCTGGGATTGCCATCAGCTTGGCTGACTTACCCAGCGGTGACACAGCCAGGTCACACAGCTCCATGTTCAGTGCTGATGCTGATCATCCTTCATCCACTTCTGCCCCTTTGTGTCTTATGGCCAAAGGTTCTAAGGTACTTACTGAGGATGACTTCCCTGATTATGTTGAACTAATGGGCATCCTTAAAAGAACAGATAAGGCCTATGGCAAGGAGAGGAAGGAGAACATATCCTTAAGGGATAAACTTAGGGAGCTGAGTGAATCCTATGATGAGGTTGCTGATGACAGGAAAAACCTCAGGCTTGACCAGGAAAACCTGGAAATAGCTCATGAAAAGCTCAAGGCAGCTCATGAGCTTCTGATGAAGGAACATGAAGAGCTGAAGGAAAAACATTCTTTGTGCACTGGTATTTCTTCTACTATATGCACTGATGTTTCCTTGCCTGTTCCTACTGTCATTGAATCATGCCTAAACTGTGCTAGTCATATAAATATTCTAACATCCACAGGTGGAGTCTCTGATGATTCAAAAGAGGCATCAACCTCTATTGCTACTAACTCTGTGGATGCAGATGAGCACAACAAGCTCAAAGCGGAGCTTGAAGAGCTAAAAAGGCTAATGAGGAAAGGCCTATGCACTGCCAATATTGGCATGCAAAATTATCAGCTAATCAAAACTGAGATGCTTAGAAAGAATGATGGCCGAAAAGGCTTGGGTTACATTCCTTCTGCTCATAAGAATAAACTGCCTACTGCTACTAAATTTAATCTTGCAGAGAAGTTTGTGAGGCAGTCAAGTAAATATGACAACAAGGTTGTTGGTCATAAGCAGAGTAATAGGAATGCAGTAAACATTCCATCTAACCCATCCTATGTGCTGCAAATGGACAGAAGAGGGAAGGTTGTGGCTAGGTATGCTGGTCGCAAGCACTTGGCAAAATGGTTGCCTGTGATCTGGGTTCCAAAGGTTACAGTTACCTGTGTCACCGGTGTCTTACACAGCTGTGCAAACACCAGTGCCACCGGTAGCTCACACAGCCAACTAACCTCTCTGTCTAAGGTTGCAGGTGATAGCAAGCCAAAGAAAATTCATGTTATATCATCTGTTGCTCAGGCTATCAATTATAAGAATAGATCTTCTAACTCATTAACTGCTATTTCTGCATATGGTAAAACTGCAAAGGGAACCAAACATGTGTGGGTCCCTAAATCCCATAACTAATCTTGCAGGATGCTGCCTCCAGTGGAACTGAATGGGTTGTGGATAGTGGATGTATACAACATATGACTGGAGGCAGAGAGGAGTTTGTAGAGATCACACATGAAAATCTTCCAAGTAAGCATGTGATCTATGCAGATAACTCCAAGGGAAAGGTAAATGGCATTGGTAAAGTTGCCATATCTAAACATCACTCCTTATCCAATGTTATGCTTATGGATTAGATTGGCTATAGCCTCATGTCTGTGTCACAGCTGTGTGACACAGGTATGAAAGTAACTTTCTATCCTGATGAGGTTATAGCTTTCAAGCTATCTGATGATTCACAAGTGTTTAAAGGATGCAGGTCTGGAAAACTATACACTGTCAACTTCAATGATCAGCCTACAGCAGCTCCATGATGTCTCATGGCCAAGGCCGGTGTTGGCTGGCTGTGGCACAGGCGGCTAGGACATGCAGGGATGAAGCTTCTCAACAAGCTGAGCAAACATGACTATGTCATAGGCTTGGAAAAGGTGAAGTTTGAGAAGGACAAGCCCTGCAGCTCATGTCAAGCCAGAAAACAAGTTGGAGCTGCCCATCGTCCCAAGAATGTCATGACCACCACATCACCTTTTGAGCTCATCCACATCGACCTCTTCGGTCCTACTACATATGAGAGCTTGGGAGGTAACAAGTATGGATTTGTCATTGTTGATGATTTTTCTCGCTATACTTGGGTGTTCTTTTTGAAGGAGAAGACACAGGTTTACAAGAAATTCAAGCATCTCATTGTCAGAGTACAAAATGAGTGGAAGGTAAACCTTGTCAAGGTCAGGAGTGACAATGGGACAGAGTTCAAGAACTCAAAAGTGGAAGCATTCCTGGACAAGCATGTAATCAAACATGAGCTATCAAGTCCACATGCTCCACAGCAAAATAGAGTAGTGGAAAGGAAGAATAGAACCCTGATAGAGATGGCAAGGACACTGCTAGATGAGTACAAGACTTCACCAAGATTTTGGGCTAAAGCTGTCAATACTGCCTACTACTCCATCAACAGGATATATCTACATCCACTGCTCAAGAAGACTCCTTATGAATTGCTCACCAACACAAAGCCAAATGTCTCATACTTCAGGGTATTCGGCTGTAAGTTTGAAGCTAAATCTGATGTTAGTATATTTCTTGGTTATACTACTAACTCCCATGCCTATAGAGTTTTTAACACCTCTTCTAAGGTTGTTGAAGAATCTATAGATATGGACTTTGATGAGTCTTATGGCTCCCAAGGTGAGCAAGTTGCTAATGATGTAGGGAGTCAGGACATCCAAAAGAAATCAACTGGTGAGATCAAACCTACTGTCAAGAAAGAATCTATCTCACCAAGTGATCAAGAACCACTCTCTCCATCACTTGATGAAGACACTGGAGATGAAGTCATCGAGCTCGAGTACAACCCAGCCAATGATCTCTTGGATGCAGAACACCTGTCTCAGCCAGCTGTGTCACAGGAAGAACCAGCTGTGTCACAGGCATCACCATCAGCTGTGACACCGGCGGTTGACCCCGAACCCCTTGTGATCAGCAGGCTGCAGAAGGATCACCCTGTAGACAATATCATCGGTGCCATTAATAGGGGAGTGACTACTCGTTCTCGAATTGCTAATTTCTGTGAACATTACTCTTTTGTCTCCAGTGTTAAACCCTGGAACATCAAAGAAGCTCTCATGAACGCTGATTGGATAAATGCAATGCATGAAGAGCTGAACCAGTTCGAGAGAAATCAAGTTTGGTCCCTGGGGGAAAGACCCAATGATCATAATGTGATTGGAACAAAATGGGTCTTCAGGAACAAACAAGATACAAATGGACAAGTGGTAAGGAACAAAGCCAGACTTGTAGCACAAGGATTTACACAAGTGGAGGGTCTGGACTTTGGAGAAACTTTTGCTCCAGTAGCAAGACTTGAAGCCATCAGGATTCTTCTTGCTTATGCTGTTCATCATAACATCAAGCTTTATCAAATGGATGTGAAATCAGCATTCCTGAATGGTAAACTTTTTAAACTTGTCTATGTTGAGCAGCCACCAGGCTTTGAAGATGATAAGAAACCAAACCATGTATACAAATTGCATAAAGCACTCTATGGTTTAAAACAAGCACCTAGAGCATGGTATGAGACATTGAAAGAATTTCTGATCAAGAATGGTTTTAAAATGGGCTTAGTAGATACAACTCTATTCACTAAGAAAAATGGAAAGGATTTATTTGTGTGTCAAATATATGTCGATGACATAATATTTGGCAATACTGACCGCTCCATGAGTGATGAGATTAGCCAGATGATGACCAAGAGATTTGAGATGTCTTTGGATGGAGAACTCTAGTACTTCCTAGGACTTCAGATCAAACAACTCAAGGAAGGTACATTCGTTTCACAAGAAAAGTTCACCAAAGACATCATCACCAAGTTTGACATGAAGGATGCAAAGTCTATTCATACTCCCATGCAAACAAATGGTCATCTGGACTTAAACATCGAAGGTAAGTCTGCTGATCAGAAAGAATTTTGATCAATGATAGGATCATTACTATACTTGTGTGCATCTAGGCCAGATATCATGTTGAGTGTATGCATGTGTGCTAGATTTCAAGCAAATCCTAAAGATTGCCACAAAGTTGCAGTAAGAAGGATACTGAGATATTTGATTCAAACCTCTGGCTTTGGTTTATTGTATCCCAAAGGTGCAAATTTTGAGCTAGTTGGCTATTCTGATAGTGACTATGCAGGGTGTAAGGTTGACCGAAAAAGCATCTCGGGTACTTGTCAATTTCTAGGGCATTCCTAAGTGTCCTGGTCATCCAAGAAACAAAACTCAGTAGCCCTTTCCACTGCAGAAGCTGAGTATATAGCTGCTGGTAGTTGTTGTGCTCAGTTATTATGGATGAGGCAGACCTTGAAAGATTTTAACGTATCTTTTAATCAAGTGCCCCTCTTCTGTGATAATGAAAGTGTAATTAAGTTAGCCAACAACCCAGTACATCACCAAAGATCCAAACACATTGAAGTGAGGCACCACTTCCGGAGAGATCATGTTGAGAAGGGAGACATACAGCTATGCCATGTAAGGACTGAAAAACAATTAGCTGATATATTCACCAAGCCATTAGAATAGACGAGATTCTGTGCTCTGAGGAGTGAATTGAATATCATTGATGTCTCTAACCTTCAATAAAAGGAATTGTCTTGGTGTCTAGCTCATATGTTTTATTGCTGATATGTCTTACATGTTCATCTGTGCTAACCACCTGTATCACAGGTGTGTATTTGTTATGCTTAGGATTGAGAGTTCTTGTGCATTGTTATGTGTACCTATTTTTCAAAAATCAACTCATGTCAATTTTTGTTATGTCTGATTGATTTTCTGGCAAACTGACATCGGGAAGATTACATAAGGATTCTCTGATAGTTCTCATATTCTTTCTATCTTATCCAATTCTCTCTGTCTTGGTGCTCTAAAGATGAAATACTTGTCATCTGGGTCATCTGCCTGTGACTCAGGTGAATGCCTTTTGGTCTTTGAAGGTCGTAGGGTTTTTTGGTTCCACATACCTATGTCACAAGTTCCTTTGTCAGCTATGACACAGCCACGTTATACCCCTTGGCCTATATAAGGCGTCGATACGTTTTCCACAGTACCCACGTACATCTCTCAAAACCCCAAACTTCCGCCGTGCGCCAAAACTCAAAATTCTAGCGAATTCGCGGTTTCCGCTCCACTCATTGTCTTCAGCGCTTCGGAAAAGACTTTCCGTTAAGATCAAGACTCTTTTCATCTGCGCATTATCAATCTTTTGATCAAAGTAAGCTTCCGCAAGCCCTACTTTATGCAGTTTATCCGTCGAGCATATGAACTCACTCTGAACTCCATTCCTATAGTGCATTGCGAGTCTCTAGGGTCATTTTAGCCTTTGATCATGCTTCAGAACTTATCTTACTTGAAATTGATCGGTTAAAATCTGCAAAACCCTAGTTTTTCACAATCTATCTTCTGCCTTTGCACGTAGCTGTGTCACCACTAGGATCTCACTTGTCACACAGGCAAGCCTATTCAATGGGCAGAGATCTCGATTTTTCGTTTAAGTCCTCACCTGTGTCACCTTTACCTCACACAGGTGTCTCACACAGCTACAACCTCTCTGCATCTTAGGAGCACCTCTTATCTATATTCTCTCTTATCTATCTTGTTTCTACAGATGTCTTCAGATTCTGAAAGAGCTAATAGTGGTATGCAATGGTCTGATCTAGAGGAATCTTCAAAGGAAATAATTATTTCAGATTCAGATCAAGAAAGAGAGAGACTGAGACAGAAAGAGGAGGCAGCAGAGAAAAGAAAGGCTAGCCAAAGGGCTTACAGGCAGAGAGTAGCTGCTGGAAAGAAAGCAACTGCTTCTAAGACTGGATCACAGCATGCTCCACCCAAAAGGACAAGATCCTCAGTTGCAGTTGAACACACTTCTTTGGGAAAAGAGGCTGTCAAGAAAGCTAAGAAAGTTGTGAAGAGAACCTCAAAGCCATCCATTGCAGATGTGGTGTTGCCAAGAGGCACACTCACTATTAGGGAACCAATCCCAGAGCCTAAAGTGTCTCAAGAAGATCTTGAGCATGACCAGATCATTCTTGATGAATTGGATGAGCTTGCAAATCAGATGGCTGCAGAAACTGATGAGGAGGTCAAGAAGAAGCTGTCCACAATATATACTGCTAAAAGCTTTGAGCTTTCAGATGCTGCAAGACCTGTTTCAGTAGCTATTCCTGTGCTAACAGAACAAGATAAAGCACTCTTAAGGGAGATTGCTGATTTGCACAAGCAGCTACAGTCAACTTCTGAACATTCTGCTGCTGTTGAGATCAGAAAATAGATCATTGAAACTCAGAATAAGCTATCAACCAAATGTCTGCTATCAGATTCTCAGCCTCAAAAGAGTTTATCACATACTGATGCCAGAGATAGGCATCTCATATATCAGATAGAAGATCTGCAAAAGAAAGCAAATGCTTTGCCAAGAGGTCTAGAGAAAGATTACTTATTGGCAGAGATCAAATTAAAGAGAGGTCAGCTCTCCTCAGATTTCAAAAAGCCTGCTTCTTCATTTCCAAAGCAAAGTGTTCAGACTCCAGGACTCAGTCGAGAAGAAGTAGAAAGGATTCTTACTCATGAGATACAAGAGCTAATAGGAAAGATAAGAAGGACACCACCAGGTGCTGAGAAAGAAGCCCTGCGTGCTGAGCTCAAGACTAAATAGGGGATGCTCTCTAGTGCCATTCCAATCCCTCGAGCAGTTGCCCCACTAGCCATTGCAGCAACTCCATCAGCTCCTTCAGCTCCATTAGCATCTTCAGCTCCACCTGCTCCTAAAAGAAAAAGATCTGATACAGTGGAAATCATTGAGGAGTAGCCTGCAAAGAAGCAGCATGAACAAGATCCAGAGGTCGAGATCATCTCAGAAATGACCCAGAGCTCGAAACCATCTCTTAAGGATCAGCATGATCACCAGAAACAGGCTATTCAAGAAGTTAAGAAGGAGATGCCACCATCGGTGTCACCGGTGGGTAGCACAGCCAAGACAAGTCTGAGGACATATCAGAGGAAGAGCAGAAAATCTCAAAGTTCTACAAGTGTAGAATCTCTCTCCTCTCTGGATGTCCAGAAACAGATGTCTCCTTCCCAGTTTCTAATATCTGAAGCTGAAGAACAAATTGCAACAGCGGTCCAAGTGCTTCCTTCCCAAAGAACAGCTTCAGTACAGTCTCCAGAAGCCGCAAAACCATCAAGTCCACAGCTGTCTCAACCAGCTGTGTCACAAGCGACAGAAGAAACTCAGGCCCTAGAGCCTCACCGGGCTCAAGCACCTGTGCCACCGCCAGCTGACCCAGCCCCGTCAATTCAAGCACCTGTGTCATCACCTGTGGCACAGGCAAGTAAGTCAGCTGAGCAAGAAGAAAGCTCTGAGAGCTCATCCGATGATGGCAGAGGTGTGTCAGTTACTCCTTCAATGCCAAAGCAAGCCAGAGCTGACTCAGATGAAGATTATCAAGCAGAGAGCTCATCTCATAGTGCCAAGTCAGCTGAAGAAGAAGAGGAAGAAGAGGCAGAACATGAGGATAGCTCTCCCAGTCCCTCAGTTGGAGAAGAAGATCTGGAAACCAAGTATTATTATATCTTCTCCTATGCTCTGAGGACTGAGGCAAATCAGATGCAATTTATTTCAAGAGCTACTGCCAAGAAGCTGTCTAAAGGTGATCCCAAGAAATCCAAAGGCAAGGTTGCCTCCATGAGCACAAGTGCATTCACAAAGATGAGGTCAGCTTGTCCATACTTCAGTGAAGACAAGGAATTTCAAGAACCATCTTGTTCAGACCCCAGATTTCACACAGATCTTCAAAGGGTTTGCTTCTAAAGGTTTTGTTGATTGCAAGGCCATTGATTGGTCAGCCTTAACTGATCCCAGACTAAGGAGCTTACAATCTCTGATCCAAGCCTCAGGTCTGGAGTTCATATGCAATCTTCAACAAGATTATGACCCAGAAATCATCAAGGAATTCTATGCCACCGTCTGGGTCGAACAAGAAAATCAAGATGTCATGCTATGGAAGACAAGAGGCCAGTTGCTCTCAATTGCAGCTCCAGAATTCAACAGCCTATTTCATGCACCACTAGAGCCTGGCATGCCAAATTTGTTCAAGCTTGAACATGTCTCCAATGCTGACAGAAGGAAATTCTATCCAAGAAACTTCAGATTCCCTGCCAATGCCCACTCAGATCATGTGTATTTCAAGGGCATAACAATCACAGCAAAGCATCTTATCAAGATTCTTAATGTCACCCTCCAGCCCAAAGGAGGCAATACAGATACTGTATACAACTCAGTATGGCAGGTGCTGGTGCACATAGCAAATAATATCCATTTTGATGTGGCTAGATATATATTCCATGAGATAGATGCTGTTCAAAAGGATAAGAAAGCTAAGCTGAGATATGGATCGTACATCATGTACATGATTCTTCAAAGAATAGGTCTTCTGGATTCAACTCTTGTCATGACAGTGAAGACAATCAAAACTCAGCTCAGACCTCAGGCTGATGATCATCCTGATGAGGTGGCTGTGCCAGCATTGTTTGGTGATTCTCCTGATCTAGCTGTGTCAGCTCCCGGTGACACAGCTACACCTACAGCACCTCAAGCGCCTGCTCCCTCAGTGCATGTGCCTCAAGTCCAAGTCTCTACCGGTGTCACCGTCGATCCTCTCCCAGCTGACCCAGCTGCGTTAGTATCTGTGACACAGGTAGCTGAAGATGGCAATCTATCCTCCTCTTTGATGTCTCAAGCAGCAGCCAGAGCCTATCAGAACAAAGTAATGCCAACTTAGTTTGCAGCTCTGCGCCGAGAGAATCTTCAGCTCCGATCAGAAGTTACCAGTCTGCACTCCAAAGTTGATCAATTGCAAACTCAAATGGCAGAAGTTCTCCAGCTGTTGAAGTCAAAGCTCTGAATGTGTCTCTTCCTCACCCCTTTCTGGTGTTTTAGTATCAAAGGGGGAGAGATTCATGTAAGGGGGAGAGATTTGTACTCAGGGGGAGAGCATAGAAGAAGGGGGAGAGTTCTATCTTAAGGGGAGAAAAGCAAAACTATTTTTCTGGTGTAATCAAGACTCATTTTATTTCTGATTCTTCTGTCTTGATTACAATCTATACTAAGTTTCATTTTGCTCTGATACTGAAATATTTCTATATGCCAAGTGTATTGCTCTAATACATATGACCAGAAATCTGCTTAAAAGCTCTGATACACATATCCATATATGCTCTGAATCTGATTACTAATATTCTCATATGCTCTAAGATACATTTTCAGATCCTCTAATTAATATTCATATGCTCTGGTCATGGCAAATGCATTAAGAGAAAAATACTTCAGTTCAGCTCACCATTCTCTGATATACTTATTGGTCTGAACTGATAAGAGTGTAAGTTGTAAGAAAATGCTGCCCATATTCAAAATCATCATCTGTGCATTGATAAGTTAAAAGCAAATCTCTTGTGCACAGCTTCAGGGGGAGTGTATTTCATACAACCTGCACATATATCTTCTATTCAAATTTTTATGAAAATTTGTTGAATGGGTTGCCACTAACCACCAAAAAGGGGGAGATTGAAAGAGCATCTAGGCCCCATGTTGGTTTTGATGGTTAATGGCAACTCAAACTAGAATCTAACCTTTACAATGAGTGTAAGAAGGTTAATAGGTTCTAGAAAGAAGGGTCATCAAGGAAAGGATGACCACCAAAAAGGTACAAGGGTGGTTTCCAGGATTAAGGAATGGCGGTGCTAGGTAGCTGTGCCACAGCTGTGAAGAAGCTAGTGCTGTGCAAGGAGTTGCAAGCAAGGTGATGGTGGCTTGATGCGTCAAGGACCGTGACTACAGTTGGTGGGCAGGTAAAGCCTAGATTTGCTAGTTTCTTTGAGTCTATAGGAAAAGCCCGTACTATCAAGAGGGATAAAGTAGTGATGATCTGTGGAGGTTCTAGTTGCTCAATGCTCAGGATGTTGGTCAGTGGCACTAATGCTTTGAGGTTAGTGGCCATGTGTCAGCAGTTTAATATAGGTGTGGATCTGGTTGTCGCTGGCAATCTGCAGTGCCAGCAATAGAAAATCCTAGAGGTTAGAGTCACCGGTGTGACACAGCGGTGTCACAGCGGTCTAGCGTTCTATGACTCAGGTGCATCTCTGGACCAGGGAGAGCTTGTAAATGCTAAGGGAACTGCATTGCGATGGCTTGTCTGATGAGTCGGAGGGCTATCGGAGGTTCTCTCCTTATAGGTTGCAGGGAGTGTGTGCACTGAGGGCATGTCATGTGCTAGGACCGGGCTGAGTAGTGCGGCTACGTCAGTTAAGGGTTCACCTGTGTCGGTCTCTGGTGACACAGGTGTCGGTCTGCCCAAGCCGGTTATAGGTTGGGCGTAGTGTGTAGCTGTGTCACCGGTGCCTGTCACCGGTGCCTGTCACCGGTGGCTCACTTAATCCTACGTGGCAACAGTGTAACGGTCGGGTTCCTGTGAACCCTATATATAGGGAATCAGGGGAGGTCTTCGACCTTAACCAACCTTTGCAGAACCAAGCAACCAACCAAAAGCACATCCTACCGTTGCAAGCCTCTCTCTCACTCGGAACACAATTCATTCTTCCTAAGAGAGTTAGAGTCCTGAGCTAAAAGAGCATTGGTTCCTCCAAGAGTTGTCGCTGCTGAATCTGTTACTCTTGGAGTGTCTACTCCTAGACGGATTGAGGAGTTGCTGATACCATCCAAGCTTCTGTGGATTGGATCAGTAGTTTGTGAGGGTGATTGAAGTCTACCTGCTGCAAGCAAAAGGACTTCCACAAGCAAAGGAAGAGACCTGAGATCAGGTACTCGGAGGACAAGCACGATTCAGTGCTGGCTAGCTCTTAGGAGTAGCCTCTCCAACGGAGACGTACCACTCTGCAAAGATTTGGGAACTTCGGTGAAAAACACTTTGTTTCTCATTTACATTGCTTCTGTATACCTGCTACTTGCTTGCTTGTGTGATCTTAGTCTTAATCTGTTCATCTGTTATAGATCATCTTTTCACCTGTGTTATCCTAGCTGTGTCTCAGTTGCTTTATATCATATCTCACACCTGAGTTAGCTACCTGTTACACAGGCAGATAGTTTGCTAGTTTATTGCTAAGTCTTTGCTCACCTGTGTTAGGCACCTGTGTGACAGCTGCATGCTATTTAACACATAATATAATACCTGTGTCACACACCTGTCACACAGCTAGCTGATCCTAGCATCTAGCTAAGGCTTAATTCATTCAATCAATCTAAAAGAATTAGATTTTAATTAGCCTCCTATTCACCCCCCCTCTAGTCGGCACCTTCGGTCCTTTCACTGGGGAAGCATAGGAACATTAGTTCCTGGTGCCAGAATCCAGGAATTTGCTAGCTGAGTAAGCAGGTCGTGTTGGGCAGCAATGTACTGGGCGAGGTGATTCACCGTGGCTTCTCCTTCTTGGTGCAATCTGGCGTATCCAGTGCCTTCTCCAGGGGTACCACCAGGGTAGAAGAAGAAAGGTGGTTGATTCATGCTTGGGACTAGTCGGCAAAGATGGAAGACAGTTTCCCACGCGACCAGTTGAATGGCCGTTGTGGTGGTAGGCATGGTTCTCCCAATGAAACCAAGTGGCATGCCTGGGTCGGAGTTGCCTGGGTAGACAAGCACCACTGCCCAAAACTCATGCAGAGTGCCAGGGACATCGCCTATGTACACACGGTACGAAGGGCGTAGTGTTGCCCCATGGGTTTGTTGGGCTACGGTCCACGGTATGTCGACGATCCTGGTATAGGGTACCGTAAAGCATTATGCTCGTGGGAAAGGGGATGATGACCAAGGAAGGGATGCGCAGGAGTGAAAGGCGCTTTCGGCAAGAGAGTGTCTTTAGGTGAATGAAATGTTTCAAGCTGGGGAGGTGCAAGAGCACAGATGGGGCTTATATAGCCAGTCGAAGGCTTGGGGGTCAACGAAGAGTTCAAGAAATGCTATTTCAAGATAAGACAGGAGCTTATGTCCTATTCGTCGGTGACGTAGGAATGAGGGAAAGCCAAAAATGTCGGAAAGAAGTGACACAAGGCTGACGAGAAGAGGTGATATCAGAGGGAATCAAGGAAAAGGTCAAATAGGGGGGGAACGGCAGGACTTACTTGGGTTTTGAAGATAAGGCAAGGCCTATTAACTATTCAACAGTGGATGTGACCGCTACATGCGTCGGATGACATATGTGCAGATCACATTTCTCACACAAGCCAGAAAACACAAAGCAACAGGGATTTGCAAATACAACATAGGGTATACCACGTATACCACATGGACGCCTAAAACTTGCTCTAACTAGGGGTACCTATCTCGCTACTCAAGGAAAGCGAGGTCTGGTGACCTAACCTTATGGGTTTAGTCCATACGGTCGACTCCTAGGGATGCCGCCCTTGGCGGGGTACCCTTTAGTATTGCTGACTTCTCGCTTTTGGTGAGGGTGTCGCATGCTGATGCGTCCTTTCCACTCAGTAAGGTGTTTCCATCGCGAGCTCTCACATTCTTTATGTCATAAGCTTGAAAGGTCGAGCAGTTGGTATTGACTTGTTTGTAGCGAATCTTGACGAGTTCTTGGATCGTGCCGTTCAGAGAGTGCTCGACAACTTCCCTCGGTACTCCAGGCATGTCAGAGGATGTCCATGCAAAGACGTCCCGATTGTCACGGAGGAAGCTGACGAGCGTGCTTTCCTATTTGTCACTGAGCACAGTCCCGATCTGCGCTGTCTTGGAGGGGTCTTCCGGATCAATCTAGACCGCCTTGGTGTCTCGCACCGACTAGAATGACATTGATGCTGAAGTCTTTTTAGCCGGAGGTGCTTCCTCGACCACAACCGACTTGAGGCTATCAAGGTCGGCTGTTGATTTGGGCCGCGACGAGGTTGCAGTTTTCCAGGTCACACGTGTACGCGTGTTGGAAGTTACTTTGCACCATTATTATCCCGTGGGGACCAGGCATCTTGAGCTTCAGGTAGACATAGCTGCGAATGGCCATGAATTTAGCGTAGCAAGGACGCCCCAGGATAGCGTGATACGAGCCTGGGAAGTCGACGACCTCGACAGTGAGAGTCTCAGTCCAGAAGTTGTCGGGTGTATTGAAGGTGACAGCCAAAACGATCTACCCGAGTGGTCTTGCCAGCTTGTCGGGCACAACCCCGTGGAAGGGTGCGCCGGTGGGCTTGATCTCTGAGCGGGGGTCCAGGGTCTTGACATAGAGGATATTCAAGCCGCTCCCTCCATCCATGAGGACCTTGGTGAGGTGGACACCGCGGACAATTGGGTCCACCACCAAGGGGAACCTTTCGAGGTGGGATATGTAGTCGGGGTGATTTGAGCGGTCGAAGGAGATTACGGACTTGGACTATCGGAGGTACCGGGGCACAGCCGGCTCGATCGTGTTGACCTCGCGGTTCGTGAGCTTCTGGCGACGCTTGAACTCATAACCACCCGGACCGCCGAAGATCATGAGGCACGTAGACTCCTTTGGGAACTCGGCGCCCCCATCCGAAGGAGGCTCCTTCTTGCTTTGGCTAGGAGCAGAAGGTTTATTCAGCTTCTTTAGGAGATTGCAGTCGCGCATGAGGTGGTTTGACTTCGGCCCATGGAAGTGACACGGTTGGCTCATCATCTCCTCGAAAGTGGCATTACTGTGCTGAGGATGGCACTAGGGAGCACGCTCGATAGCGGCAACGAGGTCTCCACTCTTGCGCTTCCGGTGTTTCTTCTTGGGCGACTCGAGGCGATCCTTCATTTTGGGGGATTCGGGGGCCTTGCCCTTCCCCTTGTCGTCCTTGGTCACACTGCGAACAGCCTCCTCACAAGTTGTGAAGTTGTTGGCGATATCGAAGAGCTCGCGCTCTGGGGATTCTTGCGTGCAATCTTGTGGATGAGGTCCGTACTCCAAACACCTTTGTAGAAAGCGATGATGACGTCGCCCTCCCAGACTTCCGGCAGAGAGTTCTTCTTTTTGGAGAAGCGTTGGATATACTCTCTGAGGGTCTCGCCCGCCTCCTGGGTATAACTATGGAGATCCCACGTGTTCTCAGGCCTGTTGTAGGTGCCCTGAAAATTGTTCATGAAGAAGGTCTCAAGGTTGGTCCAGAACTGGATGCTGCCCTGAGGCAGGCTAATGAGCCAAGCTCGGACCGAGTCAGCTAAGAACAGGGGCAAGTAGTGGATCACGACGTAATCGTTGCCTCCATTGGTTCTGCACGCCGTGTGGTAATCGGCTAACCAGATGTCTGGCCGAGTCTTGCCTGTGTACTTGTCGATGCCGGTGACTCGGAATCGTGGTGGGAAGACAACGTTGTGGATGCGAGGGCCGAACGCCTTCGGGCCTACGTAGGCCATGCTAGGAGGAGTCGGAGAGCGGCGCTGGCTAGTAATGTGGCAATCGTCACTGTCGCCGTGATGACCGTCACGGTCGTCTCTCCCCATGCTGCGACGAGCGTAGTGTCTTGCCTCGAGGGTGTTCCGCACATCGCGGTCTAGTCCAAGTCGGCTATGTACCGACCCAGCGAGGCGATCATCTTTCCCCGTGCCGCGACGAGCGTGGTGTCTTGTCTCGAGAGTGTCACGTACATCTCGGTCTGGTCCGAGTCGGGTACGAACCGACCCAGCGGGGCGATGAAGCTCTAGGCTGGTGTGGCGACCTTCTGTGGCGCGTGGGTTCTCTAGCGGGGAAGAGCTCCGGCTCCTGGTGCTCGTAGGAGAAGCTGCGCGGACCTCGGAGATCACAGCCTGCTGGAGAGCTGCCTCTTCCATCAGGATTCAGAGCTGTCGGAGATCATCGTAACCTGGGGTGCCCTCGGGGATGTTGATGGCGCTTGCCGCCACTATGGCGGCGACGAGGTTGTGACTGGCAAGCAGAAATATCTGGACACTGTCCCTCTCGCGCATGCGGAGTGTGTTGTTGACCTGGCGCCCTCGGTCCCACATGTCCTCGTTACGCTGTCGTTCCTCGTGCTGGCGAGCGAGCACAGTCTGCTGCTCGGCCAATCTCTCCTCCTTGGTAATAAGACGAAGCCGGGTGGCTTCTAGCTGATCGGGGGTCTGATCCGCGATGGGGATTGACTGGTCACCGTTGTTTGCCAGCGCATCCGAGTCAGCCATGAAGACCTCCCGAGAAGGATGGTGGCTTCCCGAACTCTCAAAGCCGTCTGAGTCGTAGTCGAGGACGAGTAAGAGGGACTTGATTGTGCCAACCAGTTGGGATCCCTACTCGACGGGTGAAAACTCGTGTTCAAGCAGTAGATCCAACTTTCGCGTAACCTTATCCTTGAAGATGGCCACCAAAGTCATCGATTCAGAGGAGAGTCCCAGTGGGGAAGGCGGTGAAGCCTCCACCGACCGGCTGGAAGCTGAGTCGCAGATGTGAAGTTTGCCGAGCTTGTCAGCGATGAAGTCCAGTTTTCCGAATTGGAAAACCTGTCCTGTGTCAGCGACAGAGTCCAGGGAGCCAAAACTCATGATTCGGCTTGGAACGAAGTTGCCGTTGTCATTTGAGAAACCCCTTTGTATCTGTTCAGATGGTTCTATGCGCACTGCCCCTACCTGGCGCGCCAACTGTCGGTGTTTTGATCTGGCAATAATGAACATAGGGCGACGTACGCATAGTAGATCTAGATGAGTGCACACGGGACATCAAATTTATGTAGGTTCAGGTCCTCGGGAAGAGGTAATACCCTACGTCCTGTGTTTGGTGGATTGTATTGCTCGTATACCGTATGCAGCAAGACCTCGAGAGGAGCTCTCTAGGTTGCGAGGGTATGTATGTGTATCGTCTACCGATCGGGGGATCCTTGCCCTGCCTTATATAGGCGGCAGGGGCAGAGTTACATGAGCCCAGATCGGTTTACAAGTAGATCTCCTAATCGGTTACAATTAGAACCCAATATATCGGATAGGTACATGTTTATATCTTGTACTCCAAGTTGATGATGCGCCCCCGTGTAGAAGTCAGACTCCGAGCAGTCGGCTCGGCCCACCCTATGTCTGGAGGGCCAGATTTGTCTTCCTTGATGATATCCGGGTGCTATGTCATCGTCAGCTTGATTTACGGTTTTGTTGAGAGGCGTAGGTATAGCTATAGCTCTACCAGCAGCGGTGCATGGTGGTGGCAGTAGGGAAAGGGGTGATGGCAGTTTGGAAAGAGGGTAAGATGAGAGAAAAGAGAGCACAGGTTGGGGTGGGTTTTATTATTTTCTTTTTCCATAATTGAGTTGGATTAGGAGGTAAGTAAAATCTGACAGTCTATATTGATTGGATTCTATAAAATTTGTTTAGATTCCAATTTGAACAAACTTATGGTCTATTCTAATCGATTCAATGAGACAAACACAACCATGATCTCGAATCTTGTATTTAACGCATGATTTAAAAAGTCAAATTTATCCATTCATCCCGGATATTTGATCAACCTCGCTTTTTAATAACTCTGATCTTTCTTTAATTAATTTCAGAGTGTTACAGCTGGAGACAATGAGAAACGTGGTAGAGATCTACCAAAGTTAGATAATGCACACACATAACAGTGGAGTGACGGGGATTGAATCAAGATGATGGCAGAGCGAAGAAACGATAAAGTTAGAGACAAAGTTGAGGGGATGACAGAGAGAGTGGAAGGGAAAAACATAGGTGATCGCTAGAGAGGGAAGGAATTGAGAGAAAAATATTGGCGATTATTGCGAAAAAGAGCACCCGTGTCACTTTTAATACACATGTTCACAAAATAGAGAGACTATTTTATCAACTTCTTTAGATATCTTTCTTTTGTCCCATTGCAATGCACGGTACCTTACTAGTATTAATAGATTGGGGGTTGCATATTAATGTGAAGTTTTGTAAGCTATGGAGATCGGTAAGGGAAAATAATTGGTCCTTGTATCTAGCAATTAAGGGTGAATGATATTCCGAGCAAAGGGATATCTGCCAGGGAAGATATCAATGTAGAGGGCAAAGTATCTGCCGCAGATTTTTGTAACTGCCAGGATTATATTTCCCGGCATGTTCTTTCATCTGGCGGGTAAAGTACTAACTTCTGGGAAAGATTTAACCTTCTAGCACAATGCAACTGCCGGGAATCCAGGTATCTGCCGTGGATTCTATTTCCCGGCAGCATTTTCTGTGGCAGCTCTATCTGCCGGGGAAAACTCTTTCAAGGCAGTTCGTCTGCCCTTGTAAGTGGCTTTTCCCCGACAGATTAGCTGCTGGCATGTTTGCGTCGTGGTGTAGTGAAGTTTAAGTAACAGATGGTAATACCACAAAACAATTTTTAGCTAACTAAGAATTTACCATCACATAAATGCCTAAAGCTTTTCAGGTGAATTAACAGCAAAATAAGGATATGCTATCAGAGAAGACTCGCCTAAGGTGTAAATTTATACCTACTTTTTTTTGACACACAAAGCTTGACGATGTCAAATTCCTGTGTAGTCATATAATTTACTGGGAATAGACACCTCTCATTTACTCGCTGACCAAGTTTATACTTGACAGTTATCTTGGCGGAATGAAATTCTGGTTCAAATTTAAAAATGAGCACTAACTCTATTGGAAGCACCACTTTGTAATCTGGGACTTCTCCGAGGCTCGGTGTTCTGGTTTTGCAAATACGACGGACTGTTCTGGATAATGGACGACAGACTACCACTCCCTGAACTTCCATCTGCACGGTTTCCCCTGGATTCCTCTTGAGTTTCAATCTGATCGAGGCGCCCCGGCAATGGCTGCAGAGACGCTTGGAGTTTTTATTAGTTCAGACTGCGAAGAGTCAAAATTAAGAGCTCCTGGCCTCGGAGAGCAGGGGTTTCTCGGATCTGGAAGCGGAAACGTGACAGGCAGTGGACCTTGAACAGGTGAAAGACCCCTCAGTATCAAAAATTCATGAGGACAAAACAAGAATGCATTGCTTATATTAACCACAACTAACCCTTCTTTCTAAATTGTAAACACCAGTGTAACCGCGCATCTCAAATGGAACCACCAACTTCTGAAGAAACCAATGTACGAAAATATGTGAACAAAAGTAGAGGTATCTCAGCTATAGTGCAATGATCAGCAGTGAATGAGAAGGCGGGATTTTCGGGAGACTTCATTTAACACCCACGTGTGGATTTTTACAAAGCCAACAAAAGTCAGTCAGTCCTTCAAGCCTGACCTGCATCTATAGCTGGGACTTGGGCCGGGCCGTGCCGGCACGGCCCGGACCCATCGGGTCTCGGGCCGACTCGGGCCGTGCCTGGCCGAGCCCGGCCATGCTGCCGTGCCGTGCCGGTGGCCGGACGGGGGCACCGAAACCCGGCCCGTGGCACGCCGGGCCGCCATCGGGTCGTGCCGGCACGGGCACGGCCCAGGCCGAAGGCGGCAGCGGCGGGGACGGCGCGAGCATTGGTGGAGGAGGGCGGCGGCGCTGCGGGTGGAGGAGGAGGAGGAGGGCGGCGGCGCTGCGGGTGGAGGAGGAGGATGGGCCAGGTGGTGAGGTCGGAGGCGATGGGGAGTTCGGGTGGCGTCGGTGCTTCGGGAGGCCGACGTCGCGGCGGCGGGGCTCCGAGGCGGCGCTTGTTCGGTGGCGGGGTGAAGGAGCGGCGAGGTGGAGAGGCGCACGGGAGAGGAGCGACCGGAGCAGCGGAGGGGACCGGTGGGGAGCGGCCGAGGCGGGGAAAACGGAGGCCGGCGGTGAGGTGGGGTGCGGGGGACTCAGGCGGCGCGGTGAAGGGGCAAGGCCGAGCGAAGGGAGCTTGGGAGGGGCTCGGCCGGAGGGATGGCGAAGCGGGGGAGCTCCCGGGGGAGGGGGGCGCGGTTGGGGGCAGTGGGATAAGGGCATAAGGCAGCCAAGTAGGGGGAGATCCGGAGATGAGGATGGGGATGGGCATAAGGCAAAAGGGGGGGGGGCGGTCGGCTTAGGGAGGAAGTAACCCGGAGCGGGCTGGGCCGGAAGAAGGGAAAAATTGGGCCGGGAAGGAAGAGGCCCACACGAATTAGGGTTTAGGTTTTATTATTTTCAAACTTGATTTCGGTTTTAGTTCCTTTTCAAATTGTGCTACAATTTTTCCAAATTTGATTCCGACTTCTAAATTCAAAAGTATTCCATGGGACTATTACAATTACCTCTCGTATATTCGGTTCCATCATTAAATAAAGAGAAAGAATAAAAAGAGAAAAAAGAAAAATAATGGAAGATTCTGTACCGCCGGGTCACAGCACACGAGTATTGGGGTAATTTTATTATTGATAAAATACTGATACATGTTACTGCCTCGTTAAAAACCTTACACCCCAGTGTGGGGTTCCCCTGTAAGGAAAAGAGTACAGTAACTACACTAAGATACATATACGAACTACTCGACGTCGACGATGTCGAGATCGGCTAAGGCCCCTAGGATCTCAGGATCCTCTACCTGATGTTGTTGTCTTTTATCCACGTTATTCCAGTCCTTGAGGCATGTGATTGCTTCCACCGTCTCGGGCGCAAGGGACGACCTTCTTTCTTCGATTATTCTCCCAACCATGCTGAAAGTTGCCTTGGAAGAGACAGTCGATACCGGAACAAGTAGAACATCCCGTGCAAAATGGGACAGAACAGGAAATATGCGTGCAGCGTTCTTCCACCACAAAAGAAGGTCAACATCCTTCCCGTTGGCAAGTTCACTATCTGTGGCTTCAAAATTATGGTCGAGGTAGTGGTTGAGTTCTGCAATAGGATTCCAGTTGGTGGTGGACGATTTAATTGATGTAGAACTGGAATCCTGGGGCTTCTTCCTCTTCCACAGATGTGCCGTCGCGCTTCCCTTACTATGCCGTGTCTCTTCTAACCTCGTGCCACCCGAGACGTCGTGCTTGTCGCTGTACAAGCGGAAGACTCGAAAGAGTTCCTGTTTCACATGTTCAAAAGCTTCGGAGTAGTCCAATCCGATTGCATCACCTATTCTATCCATAGCTTCTTGCAAAGCTGGTAACTTCCTGCGGGGATCGAAAATGGTGGCAAAGCAATATGCATGCGATATGGATTCAAAGTATTTAATGAATTTCTTCTCCATTGGTGCAACAACATAGCTTAAATATTGATGGTTCCTATAATTGTTTAATGATTCCGCCATTAGCCAAATATATTCTATAACTAGACATGAGGTAGGATAGTAAACACCTGATAAAATTTTACTTGATTTATAGAAAGGCTTTAAGAAAATACGAAATTCATTAGCAATTGTCCAATCAGTGGGTGTAAGCACGATACCTCCATCTTCAGAATTGGCATTAACAAAGACAGTCAACAGATTTTCGTATCCCTCTAGTTTCTTTAGCATTATATATGTCGAGTTCCACCTCACCTTCATGTCAAGACCGAATTTTCTTGGTTTGACTCCTTGAGCAATGCAATACTTCTTGAAGTTCCCTGACACTACTGTAGAACTTGAGAGATAACGAATAGCGGCCCGTATATTGTTCAAATATAACCCGATTACCTGCATACCATCTTGCACAACAAGATTGATGATGTGACAAACGCACCTCTGGTGGACAACATATCCACCAATGTATGATCGTAGGTGGGGGGTGAGGATTTTCATAGCCTTCGTATTCGACGAAGCATTATCAAGAGTAATAGAAAACATCTTATCTTGAATATTAAATTCAGTAATTACCTTTAATATGTGCTCAGCAATGGCCTCACCGGTGTGTGCCTCGTCGATTAACTTAAACCCGATTACCCTCTTATTTAAATTACATTCACCATCTATATAGTGGGCAACAATACTAAGGTACGAAGTTCTCTGATGAGAGGAAGTCCAAATATCAGAAGTTAATGCAAAAGAAAAGCTAACACTTTCGAACGTTTTTTTTAGTGCCGTTAGCTCCTTATTGTAGATCGCTATAATGTCATTTTTGGTTGTTCGTCTACTGGAATGCAGGTACTGTGGACAAAAGCCCCGTTGTATCATTCGCTCAAAATTATCGCTCTCCCCCATCCTAATAGGCAAATCTTCCGATACTATATAACGTGCTATTTCGTCTCTAGCTACTTGGGGTTGGTAGAACCAATTACTTACAGAGCCATCAGCCGCGTAGCTCAGCTGGGTCTGCATGCCTCCTCCTTGGGTCTGCCCCAATTTTTGTAGGCACTTCTTGACGTGCCGGTTGAGATGCCCCGTCCCATTAGCCGAACCTGCAGTAAATTCTTTATGACAATAATTGCATGTCGCACTTACTAATCGTACACCGTCTTGCATTGCAACCATCCTCGTCATGTGGGCCCAGCATGCCGCCTTCGAACTCCTCGAGGAGCCACCGACGTCTTCGGTCGCAATTGTAGGCATGGAGCTATACACGGAGCTAGGGGCAGCATGCGGTGGGCTTTCCCTAGCTCTGGCGTCTTCGTAGCCCTGATGACCGTCCATGTGCTGGTCTTCCATGCCGTAGTCTCCCATACTGGGGGAGAGTAGGCGAGGATCGACCTCATCGTCCCCCACTAGAGGAACATGGTGCGGCGGCGTCATGCCGGATAGCGAGGATCGACCCCGTTGTGACGCCGTAGGAGGAATAGGAGGACGGCGTTGCCGTGCCACCTCCGCTTTCTTCTTCTTTCCACGAGAGAACATGGTGAGAAAATGAGAAGAACTATAAGATTTATGTGCTCTTTCCTCTCTGTGCTCCCTGGAAATCTTCTTATATAGACTCCGCAAGTCCGACGCACCCTCTCTCCTCTAATCCCCGTCCCTGATTTTTTGCTGCAGATTCCCAGTCCTATCTTTCCTATCACCTTTCCCTTTTCCCTCCGTGCCTAAATTTGCTTTGACAGAACCCGCATGCTTTTGCTTTGACAGAGGGAGAGAAGACTTTGAGTTGACAACACATCAAATCGATGTTTGGATTTGAGGGGGGAAATGGAGGCATTTACAGAACTTTGAAATTTTCTTAAGATCTCATGATATCTTATGATTGCATGGCACATGCATGGAGGTTGGATGGACATGAATCTTAAGATTTTGACTGCATGCAACAACATGTGATAATGCTTAGTTTAATTGGAACAGGAATTCATTAACCCCAATCAATGAAGTTCAGATATCATTAGTAACTAATACCTACAATAACGAGCAAATCAATTACTTTTGGACATAATTAATACTTTAGCTTTAATGAATAAACTTAATAACATCTGGACATGATTAATAACATCCGGCCATGATTAATGAGCTTAATGAACAGTGAACATTTCAATTAAGAAGTGAAGTTAATTGCACTGTGAACAGAAAAAGAAAAAGAGAAGATAAAGACTGAGCCCGTGACCCCGTCGGCCCGACCCGTCCCATCTCTCTCGGTCTCTCCCTCCCGGCCTCCCGTGCTTTTTCTTTTTTTTTCACTTTTTCACCCCGCGCCCCCGTGCCCGTCCCGCCCCCCACTCTCTCCCGCCACCCGTGCCCGTGGCCCCCCCGTGCCCCGTCCCATCTTCCTTCGGTTCCCGCCCAGACGCCCACCGCGCGGCCCGCGCCGTGCGCCCGCGCTCCCTCCCGCCGCGTGGCATGCGCTGAGGCGCCACCTCAGCCCCGGTCCCCCTTGCTTTACCCCCGCGCGGCCCTGCGTGCCGTCCCGCCCCCCATTCCCTCCCTGCCACGCGTCCGGCCCCCCATTCCCTCCCGCGGTCCCGCCACGTCGCCCCGCTCTCCCTCCCGCGCTCCCGCGCACGCACCGCCCGGCCCCAGTGCGCCCCCCGCGCGGCCGACCGCCCGGGCCCGAGCACGGCCCAGGTGGCCGTGCCGTGCCGTGCCGCCCGCTGGGCCGAGATTTCAGGCCCGGCACGGCCCGGCTGTTCGTGCCGGGCCGACCTGGCCCGTTTTGGTCCGTGCCGTGCCGGGCCGTGGGCCGTGCCGTGCCGGCTGGGTCTCGGGCTGGCCCGACAAAGCACGGCCCGGGTCCCAGGTATACCTGCATCCAAGAACCAGAGTTAAATATGCTACAGTGAGATGCATGACAAATTATTGAATGCCTCGGCAAAATTTAGGCCATGGGCAGGAGAGGAAAGGGCATACTGATTCAGGCACATCCTCCCAGCAGACTAGCTCTTCATACCTCAACACATTCTAGGCCATGATACGACGACATTGTTAGGGTTAATCACGTCGCATTTTGAGTTCTTAGCATGTGTGCATGCGGCTCGAGTCATGCTCGTTCATGGCGAGGCCGCTGGTTGTGTTGGTGCGCGCATGGCCACGTTCCTCCCATCGTGGGCGTGAGTATAGGATTGATAGAAAGCATTACCTGAATGCTTTGCTTAATAAGAGGAATGAGAAAATAGAAAAGCTGCTAAGTAGTTGCGCAGCACAAAAGCTCTTGTTTCTCCTGCGTAATCGTTTTCATCGAGTGTTCGTTTAGAATTCAGGCGTTGGTGTGGGTGTTTGCAATTTGGCGGAAACCCTGCGGAAACGGAAGCACAGCCCCGCAGTGGAAATTCTTAGGGATTCCGTGTGCTGACAGCAGATCTGACTAGGAGACCGAGGCTGTTACAACTTCCATCCCGTTTCTATTTCCTATGGTTAAACAAAGCATAAATGGGCAAAACTGTAATTGAATGTGTGCAAAGTGATCTAGACCCTTGATAACTCTGTTCACTGTCCAACAAAAGTATAGGACTACTTCTGTACACAAACTTTAGTAGTGCACACATACCTTCTTTGGTTTCCGAAGAGAGACAAGGATCTCTGCCTCGTCGACTATTCCAGATATAGTAGGAAATTAATAACTGAGAAAGAGTGAACAGTCTCTGCTGGTTAGGTACTGCAATTTCTAGTGGCACAATACTTCTCAAGGAACTCAACTCACCTGCGGTACTAAACTTAGTACGGCTTTCCATTTTCTTATCTTCATGTTTATAAAAGCACAGCTTAATTAGCTTGTCTATTAGACAATCAAATGTATTAAATAGTCCTCTATTTTTCACTCTCCAGCCGATCTTAATATCTCTGTAGCAGCATCTTTTTTTTGCAGAAACTGTTATCGTTGACACTGCAGACATCATCGAAAGAGCTTGCTGAAGGTACGGCTGTAAAATAGACGTGGTGATGTGTTTGACCATTTGCATCACACCACGATTCTGATGACAGATGTGGGACATCAACTGAGGCAGCACAGTTAGCCACTGACATTCTCGTACAGAACTAAGGCACTCATTTATGATGTTTGACATCTGTAATGGGATGGGCTGATAAGATTTCTTAAACAGATTGAAACAATGTAAAAAAATATCCAATAAAATTTACCTTGGTGTTAATTATTTTCATATCTTGTTTGGAGGAAGACTTATCTCGGAAGAATATGCTCCTAAATTCGAACCAAAGAGTAAGCAATCGAGGTAGTGCTTGAAAAAAAATTCTTCTCGTCTCTCTGAAGTCCTTTTGCATAATACGATGAGACTACTGGAAGCAAATCCCATCAAGGATCCTCTTCTCCTCCACCCCGGTATTTCTTATCTTCCTGGCGTTTCCTAGCATCAACAAGCAAATCATCCAAAAACTTTGCCATGCAGAAGAAGCCCTTCTCCCAGTTGAGGCACAACTCTGTTACTCCAGTATAGAGGGGTCTGATGTTCAACTGAAATGTCTACTATATTGAATTGTCCAGAATCGAGGCTCAAAATGTACATAAGTAACAATGAAGGAGAAATATTGATAGAAATTCTGTCGGGACACCTTCCAATGGCAAAGCAGAATTTCTTTTTTGTGTGCAATTTCTCATGTGCAAAGAACTATGAACCTGAGCATACACGTGTGTCATCTCATGTAATTACCATGTGTGACTATCTTGCATATATGCCTTGTAATTTTGGTTATGCCAATCAGTTCGTATGAATGGTTTCAGTTTGTGTAAAGGTCTTCCTCTGGATGAAAGTATCTTGTTTTGGCTGACATGAACAACACCAGGTTTAGTACTGTTTGATTTGCGAACCTCTCCGGTGAACCTGAAGCTGAGCCACTGGTGTTTTGGGTTCTACCTGAAATGAACTGCCTAATCTTGTATAGTTCGATGTGAACCAGAGCTACTGATTTTCGATGAATTCTGTCCCATCTGGACATTTCATTGCGGATATGATGTTTCTTCAAGTTCGATCCCAGGTGTACATCCTCCCCGTGCGGATGATGCAAACGGTCTTTCTTGAAATTCTATCTGGTTATTGCAATTAGAACTGGAAATCCAATGAACAACAACAAGTTAAATGACAGATTGCAATGTGCGAGTCCCTGATACCATTCATTCGGGAGAATGTAGTCCATTCTGTTCAGCTTTGTAGAAACTGAGAAAGAAAGAAATAGTATTATTCTTGACCGAATATAACTGGACGGCTGGTTCAATCTTCAAAATTCCATGTTCTTAGTTTCTAAATAAAATAACTACAGATTGATCTCGTAGAACAATTTACCACATTGATCTCATACATATGGGCAGTAAGTTCTGAAACTCAACAGTAATTGATCTCGTAGAGTACTTTTTCATTATTATTATTTTTTTGATCCAGTCACATACAACAAAGGATAAGGACATACTTGTTCTAAACATACATCGATTTCTTTAACTGGATGCACATGAACATTAGAGTGAAATAAGCACCCATACATATGGTCCCGAGAAAAGCACCCGTACGTTAAGAGCTAAGGATTGAAATAGATGAGGGCATGTACAATACAAGATCTTTATATATGAGTGCTTAAAGAAAGAGAACATAGCCACATCCTTAAGCATCATATAAATTTTACCTACTCCAATGTAAACTTCTCTTTAAAGTTGCTTAGATTATTTATTATATATTAATTAGTATTAATTAAGTACATAAGCACCTCTTAAGCATGGATGCCTAATTAAGCATTCATGCTATAAAACAAGCATCAATGCTAGCTTATGTGGCATGAAAAAAAACCGGTTTATTGTGCTAAGTACCTCTCTAAGCATTTGCATTGTACATACTCTGAGTTGACCCCTGCCAAAATCACTGAAACACTAAGTTCGGCGTGGCACAACTGCATAAACACGACAAGGGAACATGTATTCTACCTTGTACATCATAACTCGCGGTTGCAGGGCCGCCGAGCCTGATAGGGCGTACATAGAGAGACCCAGAAGACTCGGAGCAGAGCTTGGGCGCCGCCACGGCCGCGGCAGGTGGCAGAGCGGACAAGCCCGGAAGTGGAGGCGGACGAGCACGGTGGTGAGGGCGGACGAGCGGCGTGTTCATGGAGGGAGGTGGAGCGTTCGATGCACTAGACGATATTACCCTTATGAGAAAAAAATGCCCCAATGAAACGGTCTATAATGCCCTGGAAATCAATGGTTAGATGAAGCTTATACTACTTCTCTCCACTAGCAGTAAAATATACCATAAAAGCTCTCATTATTTTATCCCTGCAACTTCTATGAAACTGGTTTCTTACGTGGAGAGGAGAGATATAGTGCACGATTAAGTTCAACACCACAGTGGTCCTGGGAGAGTGACTAAAGAGGAAAAACCATATGCGTACGTCAAGGAAGTTAGATGATTGCCATCATTCACATCAGACCCTACTTATATTATAGTTGTTTCACATCCATACCATATATGTAAGTTAAGGAAAAACCAGATTATAATTGTTTCTAGTTCTGCTATTGTCTTATGCAGCTTTTCGGGTTCAAAAATGCATCTGTTCAGAGATTGCTTCGTCAGCTTCTAGACTTCTAGTAGATGCGAGTGGAACAGTTGAAGTAGACTTGCCTTGTCCAATCATCTCTGGTGCTGCTTCACAGTTTAACTCATAGGGTTGAAACTGATGTTTCTAATGATTATGAAGAGCAGCATGTTTGTCTGGACACGACATTTGGGACTACTAAAAAAAGGAAGTATGAACCTAATCGTGGAGGAAGGGACCGCTAAGAGGGCCCGCTACCAGGATATTTTGACTGCAGTTGATAGTTGCAATGTTGAGTTGGATAAATCTGCTCATCACAGTTCAAACAAGGTATGTGGAGAATTTTTTCTTTTTTAAACTTCCCTGCAGTATTACACAATATTATGTTGGTTTGTTGCGTCTAGCACCGGAGCTACCTTCTCTGATTTGTGCAGATCATCAAAGTGCATATTCAAAGGGCGTAGCATCCAGGACAATTGCAAATATGTCCAATTGGCGGTGAACGCCGTTCACGCTAAAATACTCTACCTTATGTGTATACTTTCTGTGATGAAGTATTCATCAAGGAAATTCTCATTTTGTTCTCAAAACGGATGGCAGGAGCTCTCCCATTCTCTTCATAGAGGAATAGAATTTGAAAGTTACAGCACCCGTCCCAGAAGGACTTACAGATAGAGAAAACATCAAAAAGAAAAAAAAATCTGCAGCTTCACATGATTTGTATGTATCTTCTGTAATATGAGAATAGCTTTATTGTTTGTTTCATGAGTAGGATGTCAAACATATAGCATGAGTCGACTTTGAACTTGTACTAATTCTCGGTAGCTTGAGGAATCAGCAGTGCGCTCTAGAAGACCTATTTTTTTGGCACGAAGCACTGATTCTGATACTGTTGCTTCGTATTCTCCTTAATGCGTTACAGAGCTTTGCACACTGAATACCTCTCTGGCATATTTCTGTTGTCAATGAATGCGGGCGTATTTTTGGACGAGAGCTGTTATACCCTTAGGCAGGAATTTAGGCCTTATTATTGCTTACGCATATTTCAATGCTATGGTTATGCACAAATATGTCTTATTGTCACTAATAATTATTAATAAACTAATCTATTGAGTTTGTGTCGAATATGTGTACAAGTTGGATTATAGAAGGCGTAGTATTATATTAAGATACTACGGAGAGTTCTAGTAAGATACAGGTAAAGTTGGAGTCTGACTCATATATCCTAAGACCCCTATATAAGGGGGGCACCACACAAAGTAACCAAGGCCAAAACAATGTGATTAAGGCAAAGGGAGGAGCACCCGTAGTCATGCCCCGTGGATGTAGGCCTCACGGCTAAACCACGTTAAAAATGCCATGTCTCTTGTTGTCTATTCTGCAATTCTCTTGGTATAGATCTAAGCTTCCGCGTGTCGCTTCGTAGAGATCGGTGTGGATAAAGCTGGTTTTCACAACAAGTGATATCAGAGCACGAGGTTGATGGTAGATCTAGAGGCGGTGTAGAGAAATCCGGTGGGTATGAGATGAGGACGACGGCCATGCACAAGGCGAGGTGGAGGCTGGATCGCATCGTGAACATATGCTTCTAAAAGGGCATGGAAATTTACCCAGGATTTTGGGGAAAATTTGGCAGGAGGTAGAGCGAGGAAGAAAAAGAGAAAAAGCGAGGCGAGGCGCAGTGGCGGGAGCCTCGGCCGCAGGCGTTAGCAGCGGCCTGGCAGGCAAGCGGGTCACCAGCTCAGGCGCCGGCCCAGGTGCACCGGTCCGATGGCCTAGGAAAGGTAGCATTGGTGGCCTGGCGTGCGGCGCCCTAGGCGAGGCATCCAAGCACTGCACAGGCGCAGCCTAGGCGGGGTCGGGAGGCTCGGCCAAGGCGCCGAACAGGCCTGGCGGGGGGCGCACGGCCCAGGCGGCAACACCGGCCCAAGCGGGGCACCAGCGTGGCCTAGGTAGGTGGCTAGGCCGGCCCAGACAGCCAGCGGGCTGCGGGAGGCGGCATGGCCCAAGCAGGGCCAGGTGCACCCTGAGAGGCCCAGGCGTGGCCTGAGTGGCATTGGGGGCGGCCCAGGCGGGTCTAGGGCAGGAGAAATTTTTATAAATATTATTTTTAAAACCAAAAATTCCAGATCTATACGTCCGGTTTCAAAAATTATATAAATAGCACCCTGTCGGCCAACCGTTCGCCGAAAAGGAGCTTGTCGGTCGACTGCTGAACGGTAAGGGGCTTGTCGGCCAACGGTCGACCGATAAGCCCCTATCGTCCACCCGCGCAACGAGTCCGCGCGCAAAGCGCTGACAAGACGGGCTGTTCGCGCCTGTCGTTCGACCGTGGACCGACAAGCCTCCCTGTCGTCCGACGGTCGGACGACAGGGCTTTATTTCGTCCCGTGAACTGCTCCAGCACCCCATCTTTCCCCATTCCATTGCTTCCATCGTCTCCAGCGCCCCCATTACCTACTCGAGCAGCCTGCAGCCATTAGAGAGAAAGAGAGGAAGAAAGAGAGAAAGAAAAGAGGAGAGGAAGGAGAGAAAGAAAAGAGAGAAGAGAGGGAGAAGGGGAGCTCGGGGGAGAGAAGGTGGAGTGAAGCGAGAGGCGGAGCTCCGCATCTACGGTAAATATTTTGCAGATTGTACTAGTTACGTATTAGTTTGTATTTTATTAGTTTAGTATGTATTCGTTCTGTCGGGACCCAAAATCCATAATAGAGAGTCTTAAGTGAAATCACCCGCTAAGTTGAAACGTCAACCCCGACCTCAACCCTTGGGTGTTAATTCCAAGAGGAGTGGAGTGATATGGCTTCGAATAGCCCGAGACGTCAACCCCGAACTTGCTCCGGCAAACGAATACACAGATTAAGTAAGGTGATATGGTCTCCTCACTCTTCTCTTACTGAGCCGGAACATCAATCCCAAACTTGTCCCGGTAAATTAATGTTCGGCAGGAGTAGGATGGTATAGCTCCCAAGCTCTCAGTAGAAGAGTCACTTCACAGGGGTGATTAAACCTAACAACTCTATGATATAGGCTCTGAAACCCTAACCGCATCATGTGCTTCAATAACATACACGCAAGGCACATGAGGCAGGCGAGAACAAACCGATATCACAGCAGTAACTCTACGACAGAAACTACAATATTATAAGTCCTTGAAACTTAACAACATATTCACATAAAGGATCCGAAGATCCAAATTTAACTACACAGCGGAAGAGTATATATATGGCTACGAAGCCAAAACAGTTAGGCTAAAAGTGGCAGTAGAACAAACCAAGCTGCCAAACCCTGGGCAGGATCACTGTCTGGGATTTCCAGCGACTAGTCGTCGTTGGCGTCGATCTCTACGTAAAAACCACCCTCGGAAGGGATAGTTTCCTCTGCAAGAAAAAAATGTCAACGATAGCAGGGTGAGTATAAAATTGTACTCAGCAAGACTTACAAAAGGGAAATTAGTAATAGATGCAATAGGTGTCAATAATAGGGTAATTGTGGACTATTTTGCAGAAAGCCAGTTTTCTTTTAACAATACGAGTTAAGTAGATGAAAATCGACTACCAGAATACTTTTTAAAGGAGACGAGTCGAATACTTCACGATCATTCCTTACTGTAGATCACCACACCTTAGACAACTTGATCCTTCCTCAACCACCCTGGGAGGAAGCACAAGAGCTATACCGCCGGAGGGACATATTGTCGTGTTCACCGACCAGTTCAGGGCCGGGCTCTCCTTCCCCGCCGCACCTATCGTCCAGCTCGTCCTGGACCACTTCGGCCTCGAGATCTCGGACCTCAACCTGACCGCCATTTCTCGTCTGGCCATCTTCGAGTTCGCGATGAAGTTGATGCGGCTGGACAGCACGGCGGTCGGCTTCGCCATGTTCCATGAGCCGGTGATGACTACCTCGGCCATCCACAACAGCGCCCACTCCCTCTTCGGAACGATCGGCTTCCGAGGGTGCCGAGGCTCTGACGCCTCGTACCCGGCGATGGCGTTGAAGAACAAATGGAAGAACTGGAAGAACGAGTGGTTCTTCTACCGGGTTGGCGACCTCGGCTTTACCGGCAGCAAGGTCGTCCCCGGGTACACCACTCGCACGCCGCTTGCCTCCTCGGCGGACTTGGCGAGGCGCGATGCCCTAAAGGTGATGAGCCACCAGCTCTCGTCACGCGACCTGGTCGAGGAGTATCTTCTCCTGAGGATCCGGCCGCTTGCCACTGGTTGGAGGATGAAGTGCAAACCCACCCCCGATGGACAACCTCTCGGGCCTTGTCCCTTCTATGGGTACGAGCCGACGAAGGGATACGACCTCGCCCGAGCGGAGAGGGACGCGAATCTCCTCCTGGGGCGATACTTGCCGTCCGAGACGGCGGTCGTCTCGAAGATGATCGCAGTTCGCCGGAATCGAGCCTGCGAGCTGTTCCAATGGGAGGTTCCTCCTCGCCCAGACATCGCTCCGGCCGGTGACTCTAAGGCGGGAGACAAGAGGAAGCGGGCCGCCTCGGCCCCGAAGACGAAGCCAGCCCCGCAGAAGACGAAGCAGAAGAGCCTCGTCGCCGAGCTGGCGGACTGGGACGATGATGACGCCGACAGCGATCGTCGCGAGTCGTCCGCTCCTGGCGGGGCGAACACCAAAGAATCTGGCGACGACGAGTCCGAGAAGGAGTCGCGCGTCGGGAGTGACGAGGAGCCCCCGACGAAAAAACAAGACGACGTGGCGACCAAGGTCGGTCTGGGCGCTGGCAAGGGACCGATGGGTGGTCTCTTCACCGCGATGCACTCGACGGCTGTGACACAGGACCGGTTCTCCTGGGAATCGTCCTCCTCGTCTTCGTCCGATGTCGACATCGGCGAGGTCGTCGGAGTCGCCGGGGACGACGTCGCCGAGGGATCCCTTCAAGACCCCTTGGTTCCTCAGGCGCGGTCGCCTCCCAAGGAGCCTCATACGGGCCAGGCCGTGCCCGAAGGTGCGACGCCGAAGGAAAGCGCGCCTCCGGTGGGGACGTCCAAGGAGAGCTCGCCCGGTGGCGCGGGTGCTAAGGCTGGTCCGGTCGAGGCGTCGACGGCCGAGACGGCTCCCGCTCTCGATCCTCCAGGCGCAGTGGTGACGGTGCTATCCTCGTCGTCCCCAAAGGCGAAGACGAGGAGGAGTTCCCTCGAATCGACTCAACTGTCTCGCCCTCGCGTGGAGCTGACCGGTCGACTTGGGCCGGACTTCTTTGCCACCTCGCCGCTGGAGCTGGACCTCGTGAACCATCCCGGGGCGAGGCTGTCCGAGGAAGACGTGGCGGCGAGCTTCGCCGGGATGTCGGCCCCTCAGGTCGGAGCGGCGGCTCGGGCCGTGGCGCTGAAGGTAACCTCGCCAGCCCTTTGTTCCTTCCGGTGGACGGACGCTAACGCCTTTCTTTTCAGTGTCTGTTCGTCGCCGAGAAACTGGCGCTCCTGGAGGCGTGTGCGGCCGACACCGAGGGCCCTTTGGCTGAGGAGCGGGCTCGTACCGCCGACGCTTTGCACGCCCTAAATTCTGAAGGGGAGAAATCGGCTGCGCTCGCCGCGCGCCTGGACGAGAAATCCTCCGAGGTGGAGCTCCTAAAGACCAAACTGAAGAAGATGGAGGAGCGCGCTGTTCGCGCGTAGGGGGATCTCGTCGTGGAGCGCGAAGGGGCCGAGGCGTTGAAGAAGCGCACCTATGAGGCAGAACAGTTGCTCGCGTCCGAGCGAGGAAAGGCCGAGGCGGCGGTAACGTTGCTCGCCTCGGAGGAGAAAAAGTCTGCCTCGGCCCAGAGGGAAGTCGAGCAGCTCCGCGCCGACCTCGCCTTGGTGCACAAGAGGCTCGGTTTCCTTGCCGACCGAAACACCCGGACTCATCGACTCGTGTCAGGGCTCTGTCACGCGGCGCATGTGACGACCGACGTGGTCGGGCTCGACGTCGCCCCCTTCAGCTGTGATGACCCGGACGCCTACACCGCGGAGGGCATAAAGTGGGCGACTTGGGTCTGCCACGACACCCATCTGGCGACCCTACACTTTGCCCAAGACAACGCTCGGGCCGCCGCAGAGCTTCTACTCGGCTGCTCCTTCCTGGCGACTCGCTCCGAGTCCTCCGTCTTCTCGGCTCCGGGCTACGTCGCCCCGAAAACGGCAGAGGTGGTTGGGGTTCGAGACAAGTTCAAGGGCGAGGCTGACGCCTTCATGTCTTCGGTTTGGTCTTCACGCAAGAAGGGGCAGAAGTACGTGGAGGCGATTCAGAAGTCCCGAAAGCCGCCGAGCGCGGGGTGCGAGCTCGAAGAGCGCGGAAGTCACCTCGGGCGGACGGCGGCCACATCGTCTCCGCCGGCAAAGGTTTAAAGTTTGCCTTTGGTGCCGGTTAACATTTCTTTCCTTTTTGTCGCTGCGTCGACGTGCTCACTGCTTGTGGCGCTTTTGTGAACTCGCCGTGTGGCGTAAAGTTTTTTGGTTAAGTCATAAGTTGGCGATGTTCATTTTTATCGATGTTCATTTTTATCGTGCTTGTTTGCAGACTACGTCGTCACGGCATAAGTCGCCCGCTGGGCGACGTGGTTCTCGCCCTTTTGTGGCCATGTCGCATAAGCATTGCTTGGCCGCCCTGCCGGCTACTCGGAGGGATGACGACGGACCCGGGGAATCCGTGGAGGATGTCGCCCTGGGTCCCGTCGCAGCTCGGAGAAGTGGCTTGCTCGCCGTGGTCGGCGAGGAGGTCGAGGGTGGCGACTTGGGTGGCGACTCGGCTAAAGCCCAGGGGGACGAGGACCTAATTCTTTTGGCCCTTGCCGTTGAACTGTCCAACGATGCCGAGTAGGATTACTCTGTTGTTTAGTTCGCCCCGGATTCTGGGATGTTTCTTTCGACTTAGTAGTTTTTTCGTTGCGCCAGACGTGACTTGTAACCTATCGTGGACTGAAGGGGAGCCTTCCCCTACCAAAATAAAGGGGCGACTGCGAAGTAGTCGCGGTCACCCCACTTTGTAATCGTACATCCGAATATTCACTTGTTTGTTTTTATACAATAGGCGAGGTACTTCTTGTGCGGGTGGGCCACGAGGTAGTGTAGGGTCGTCGAATATCTTTCCTCGTTGAAAATGACGCTGCTGGTTAGGCCGAGGTGGTCGACCCTCTCGGAATTTTTAGATCGTGGCTACGACCTTAATGGCGCGGTGCTAAGTCGAGGCGCGGCGCGGGGCCGTGTCACCTCTAGGTCGGGGCGCGGCGCAGAGCCGTGTCGCCACTAAGTCGGGGCGTGGCGCGGGGCCGTGTCGCTGCTAGGTCGAGGCGCGGCACAGAGCCGTGTCGCCGTTAGGTCAGGGCGCGGCGCGGGGCCGTGTCGCCACTAGGTCGAGGCGCGGCGCAGGGCCGTGTCGCCGTTGTCAGGGCGCGGCGCGGGGCCGTGTCGCCACTAGGTCGAGGCGCGGCGCAGGGCCGTGTTGCCGTTAAGTCAGGGCACGGCGCGGGGCCGTGTCGCCACTAGGTCGCGGCGCGGCGCAGCGCCGTGTCGCCGTTAAGTCAGGACGCGGCGCGGGGCCGTGTCGCCACTGGGTCGAGGCACGGCGCAGGGCCGTGTCGCCGTTAAGTCAGGGCGCGGCGCGGGGCCGTGTCGCCACTAGGTCGAGGCGCGGCGCGGGGCCATGTCGCCGTTAGGGCGCGACGCCGATTATGAACATAATAAGCTGCTAACATTGTCTTAACCAAAAAAATGCGGTTGTTTACAAGGACGACGTCCTTTTTAGCTGACGCAACAGCAGTTTTTCGTGGTGAGATCAGATGTAGTACTTCCTAAGATTGTCGCTATTCCAGCTGTGCTTGAGGACGACTCTGTCTAGGTCCTTCAGGCGGAAACGACGATGGCCGAGACGAGGAGACGACTTCGTACAGGCCTTCCCACTTGGGGGCGAGCTTGCCGTCGGCTTCAGGATTGAGTTTCCTCTTGAGCACCAGATCGCCCACTTTTATCGGCCTTGGCTTCACCGTCTTGTTGTAGTGTCTCACCGTAGCGGCCTGGTACTAGTCGATGTGGAGCGCGGCGCCGTGTCGGACCTCATCGAGCCCCTCGAGCGATGTGAGGTGATTATCGTCGTCTGGTGACTCGCGCACACGAAGGGACTCCAACTCGACTTCGGTCGGGGTGACGGGTTCTTCGCCAAACAGCAGTTTGAACGGTGTGTGACCCGTCGCCCGGCTGACCGAGGTGCGAGACGACCATAAGACATTAGGGAGCTCATCCGCCTACTTTTCGGCGGGAAGCTCAAACATGCGCCGGCGTAGGCCTGATAGGATGATGCCGTTTGCCCTTTCCACCGCCCCGTTAGCTTTGGGGTTGGCGACCGAAGCGAAGCAAAGTTTGATGCCGAGGCTAGAACAGAATGTTTTGAAATTCGCCGCGTCGAACTGCATCCCGTTGTCCACAGTGAGCTCGCGTGGTAGGCCAAACCGACAGACGAGATTTTTCCAGACAAACTTCTGCACGGCGGCCGAAGTGATCTTTGCCAATGGTTCGGCCTCTATCCACTTGGAGAAGTAGTCCAGGGCGACGACGACGAATTTGGCACCTCGGCTTGCTGTTTTGAAGGGGCCGACGAGGTCCACTCCCCAGCGGGCGAGGGGCCACGAGGGGGAGATGGGCTGCATCACCGACGCTGGTCTGTTATTGCCTCGGCCCATCCACTGGCAAGCCAGGCAGCGCCGCACCAATGTCTGGGCGTCGGTCAACGCCGTAGGCCTGTAGAAACCGGCACGGTAAGCTTTGGCGATTAGGGACCGCGGGGCGAGGTGCGAACCGCAGAGCCCCTGGTGGATCTCCTTGAGCAGAGTCCGCCCTTCTTCAAGTGCGAGGCATCTCAGGAACGGGGCGCATACCCCCCGCTTGTAGAGCGAGCCCTTGTGGATGATGAAACTCCGAGCGCGCACGGCGAGGCGCCGTGCTTTGGCTGGGTCCTCGGGTTCCTTCTCCGAGACGAGGTATTCTTCGATCGGGGTCCTCCAGTCTTCAGACGAGGCGGTGCCGACAGAGATGGCGTTGACGTCGGATGCAGCCTCGACCGAGGCGACTAACAGGGTCTCGCTGAACGCGCCAGGAGGCGGGGTGGCGCCGCCGCTCGCCGCCCGAGCCAGAAGATCGGCCTCGACGTTGTCCCCGCGCGGGATGCTCTGGATTGTGATCCCGCTGAATTGTTTCTCGACCGCCCTCACTGTCGCCAAGTACTTCATCATTTCTGGGTCCTTTGCCTGGTAGTCCTTTCCGACTTGCCCGGTGACTAGCTGCGAGTTGCTTCGGACGAGTAGTCGGCGCGCCCCGGCCGCGCGTGCCTTGCGGAGGCCGAGCAGAAGAGCCTCGTACTCGGCGGCATTGTTTGTTGTTTTGAAGTTTAGGCGGGCCGAGTATAGCATCTTTGCTCCCCTCGGCGATATCAGAACCACACCGGCCCCCGCTCCCTCCGTACACCAAGAACCATCGACGTACAGTGTCCAGATAGAGTCGCCCGCAACGGGTTCGAAATCTGGGCGGGGTACCCACTCGACGATGAAGTCGGCGAGTACCTGTGACTTGATGGCGGTTCGGGGAAGAAACTCGATTGTGAACGAGGCGATCTCGGCTGCCCACTTGCTGACCCGGCTGGTGGCCTCACGGTTGCGGAACATCTCGCCAATTGGGAACGACGTTGGGACCCGGA
>JAGXJF010001730.1:0-108666 GCA_019208055.1 Stipa capillata | reverse complement strand
CATTTGAATTTTTATTCAAAATCTAGCCTAAACAGATCTAACCCTAAATGCTACATGCACCCAAAGCTACCCCTCACTCTCTCTGCGCTACCGACCCAAATTACTAAACCCACCTGAGACTATACCCCATAATCTCCACCCATAACCGCACTCAACTGCCAAGTGGGGCTGGCTTGTCATCCTGTGTAAATTAGGCAGCCAACCAATGCTTGCCACGTGCCCCTCCCTTCCCTCTCTTCTCTCTCTCACGGATCCGGCTGGAAGGCAGCCCGGGGAGGCGGCGCTCTCGCCGGTGACTCACCGGAGGAGGCGCTAGGGCACGGGGTGGCTCGGGGGTGCAGCAAAAGGATCTGGAGCTCACCCCAGGGTCGATTCGGTTGCTCGGGAGGACAGAGGAGGCTGGACACGGGCTGGCGATGGAGACCAGCGGCGAGAAGCGTCGGTGTCCGGTGGGGAGGTGCTTCTGGGCGCCGAGCTGCAAGAAGGAGGAGGGAAAAGGGTTAGGGGAAGTCAGGGGGGCTCGGGGGAAGAAGAAGGAAGCTCGGGAGTGACCGAAGATGGAGAAGACCACGGCAGTGGGAAGCTTCCGGGGACAGATCTAGAAAAATGGGAAGCGGAGAAGGTTAAGGAGGGAGAGAAGGTACTCGGGAATGGAGAGGAGGGGTTGGGAGCTCACCGGAGGGAGTTGGATTTCTCACCGGAGTTGAGGAGGCTGACGGCGTCGGTGAGCAATCATGCTCGGGAGAATAGGGGGATGGGATCTAGGGTTGGCCGGGAGGAAGGAGGGGAAAAGGGCTGTCGGAACGCCCTATTTATGGGGCGGCGGTGATCGGATAGGCGCGGTCGGGAGCGGGGCACCGCCCACGCCGGTGTACCCGCGGCCGGGACGTGGCGGGGAGGACCCGACAAGTGGGGCCTGGACGTCGGGAGAGGAGGGAGGAGAGGCTGGCAGGCGGGCCCGGGATGGCAGTGGGGGAGAGAGAGAGCGGGCGCGGGTGCTGGAGGCTGACTGGGCCGGCCGAGCAGGCCCTCGGCCCAGTACGATTAGGGTTTCCCTTTTTCTTTTTCTATTTCTTTATTCCAGCTCCATTCCCCATGTCATTTTATGTGCAAATCTTTATCCAAAAATTCTGAAATTTTCACAGGAAGTTCTGAACATTATTTGTGAGCTACTGTAGAATTTTGAATCAATTTGGACTTGATTTGAATGGGGGTCTAGTTCAAATCTAGGGTTTGACCTAATTCGACGATTTGAACTACAACTAGGTCTTGGGTTGCTCCAAAGTTTTTGAAATTTGGCATGGAGCTGATCCTTCCATATTCAAGTCTATCCCCAAGGTTTGACAAGTTTTCATCCACATTTGGTTCCCCTTTCCCTTAACCCTAGTTCTTCGGCACTTTAGGGTTTGCACTCAGAGAGCCTACTCGAGCTGTCATTTCATGTGGTGTTTAGGGAAACCTTGGGTAGAAGATGTTGGGGCAAGTTAGTAGAGGGATTCATCGACGGGGTTCACTGGCCCCACCACTTGCTAATGTTATTGTCAGAGTTCGATGCTTCGAATAAGTTGATTGGTGTTTGTTAACATATCCACTGAGGATGAGATATGTACCTATTCTATAAAGCAAAGTTGATATACAACTAAGTTTAATTAAGGTGTGGGTAATGATGATGCCATGTATGCATGAATGCAGAGCAAAACGCTAATTATCGAATCTGGGTATTACAGTCAGGTCATCCTGGAGTTCTATTTCCTCTAGAGCTACCTTCTTCTCTGGTGGTTGAATACATTTGCGGAGCTGGGATATGTGGAACATGTCGTGTATCCCTTTAAGCTTCAGATTCAGCTCTAGCTTATAAGCTACTTCGCCATCTTCTGCTAGCAGGCGCTTTCTTGGACACATGTTTTTAAGATGGGCGGGGTCTCCGCAGTGGAAACATGTTGTATTTCCATAAGGATATTCTTGGGCCGCTAGTCGGATGCCAAGCAACTCGGGACCGAAGTGCTATAGTTTGAAGGGTTTCAATGGTTGACCTCCAGGGGTCCACGACCACTTGAATACACCCGAGTGAAGGGTAGTTATGGTGCGCCTCCAGCAGACCACTAGTCAGACGCCGAGCAACTCGGAGCCACCGGTTTCTCCACCCAGACCTTCCGTGCACCTTGCTCAGGAATTTTTGGGATCCAGAATTTCTGGATTCAGTGGAATGTCCGAGCACCAGGCTTCGTCACTCGGGAACCTATGCGCCATAACTTATGTTCTGGTTCTGACACAAATTTCGGAGGCATTCCCCCAGAGGGAAACTAGCTGGACTTGATCCACTCGGGATTATTCATGGTATGTCTCCTGCTGGGCTACTACCTGGTCCCTGTCCATCAGGATAGACTGGATACCACCAGGACTTACCCGCTATTAACTCAACCGCCATGATATTTCGGCCTTACGGGTGAATATTACTCGGCTTACTATTGTCTTTTCCACAGGAGTTCTTTGAGTCACTCACAATCACCCTGCACGCGACTAGAAGGTGTAATCGTGCGGATACCACTCAGGAAACATGTTCAAGGGAGACGACGGACAGCAAACAGATCGTGAAGGACTAGGGGGCTACTGACGATGGCATGGCATCCAGGTATCATCAAGGAGGACGAATCTGGCCCTCTGGCCACAGGGTGGGCCGGGCCGACTACTCGGAGTCCGACTACTACACGGGGGTGCCTCATCAACTTGGAGTACAAGACACAAACTAATACCTGCCCTAGCATACCCGGGCATTAGTTGTAACCGATTAGGAAACATATCTATAAGCCGATTCGGACTCTTGTAACCCTAATCTGGTCGCCTATATAAGGCCAGATAGGGATCCCTAGGTCGGCAAGCTTTCATATGCTCTCATAAACTCTTCATTGATCATCTGATCATAGGCATAGATGCATACCCTCATATGGGATACATCAATATCATCCACGAACACAGGACGTAGGGTATTACCTCTCCAAGATAGCCTGAACCTGTCTAATAATTGTGTCCCGTGTGCACCCATCTAGATCTTTTGTGCGTACGCCACCCTGTATTTGTTATTGTCAGATTAGAACACCGACAATAGGGCTACGGATTTGCACACTTGTACCACTTGCCTACTTAGAGTCTTTCGAGTTTTGCGCTTTCCTACAAAAGATAAGGCACTTTCTTTCTTCTCTTTTTTTGTCTTTTTCTTTTGATCTCTCTCTTCTTCTTCTTTTAATTGATTCTTATTCCTCTTTTTCTTTATGCCTAGATCTTACAAGACTAACATTGTTGATTGCTTGGAAAAGATATTATAAATAGCACAAGCGTACAAGGCCCTAGCAATCATCAATGAGCTAGTCTTAATACGATCAAAGTTTTCGAAAAGGGAGAATTGGCTCATAAAGAAAAATGTAGGAAGAAGGGGCTCTTCGGAGTCTTTACCTTGCTGGTGGAGATTGGACTGTCTGGCGATTCCGGAAAAGCTTGTCTGGATACTCCGGGTTAGGCCGAAGATTCCGGGGTAGTTTTTCTGGACACTCCAGGATACGTCCCGAGAGCACTGAATTCCTCCGCTGCAACAGGCCGGAGACTCCAGGGTACGCAACCCAGATACTCCAGGTGTGCTGGAAGTCCTAGATCTGAACAGGGCGGACTGAAAAACAACAAAATAGAGAGGAGATTTGGAAAACAGGCCAAGATAACGCAATAGGAGGTTAGATTAACAAGTAAAGCAATGATCTAGTGGATCAAAACCAACCAAAGCTCACCCAAAACTCCGAATTGCATCAAGATTTCAAATCGGGCTCTTTTTGTGGGGTTTTCGAAATAGGCAAGAAAAGAAAACAAAACTAGCAATTCGAGGGGGAGGGTTGAGAAAAGAGGGGATACAAATCCAAACCGTGGCAACCTAGAGCTCTGATACCAAAGTTGATACGGTAGCTCCCGATCTTCATGATTTGGATTGGATAACTAGGAAGGCCTAGATGGAAACCCACCCCAACAACAAAACCGCAATGGTAAGCCTTTGGGAACTAAGAACCAAATCAATACTTCCACTTGATGAATGCCACGTTTACCATCCGGAGGCACGCGCCGGTCCTTACAATCCAAAGAGGAAAACAAGGCCTAAGATGGAACTCCAAATCTAGATGGGTTAACCCTAGATTAGGAGCAAAGCTCTGCTAAGTTCTTAACAACAAGTTTAACCCTAATTAGAGCATGGGTAGGGGTATTTATAGTCTCAATCTTGAAACCCTTGAGATAGAAGGTAATTTGTTACATGGGCCTTGGGCCCAAATTACTATGCGAAGACAGTGTGCCCGGACATTCCGAGGTATTTCATCTGGAATGTCCGGATGTGTTGACGTCACCAGTCAATGCATGTCCAGAGTGTTGGAGCTAACACTCTGGGTAGAGGACGTCTGAAGACTCTGGGGTTGAGGCTCAGAATGTCCGGGTGTGGAGCTGCAAAGCGCTGCTCTCGGGTACCCCTCCAGAGTGTCCGGGTTTGGTCCCGGAGTATCTGGGTGCCATCCCGAGAGGTGTTTTTTGGCTTGTGCATCCGGAGTATCTAGACCATTGCCTCCAGAATGTCCGGACACATATTTCAGGCAGTCCAAGCTCTTCCTCCACTTGGCTTAGCTCCTTCCCTTGTTTGATCCTTCATACCTTTGCAAGCATAGAGTCAACATATTAGGTAGCATACCATTCTAGGTAGGATTAGATGGACACATGTAAAGGAGAAGATTCACCTTTTCATGCCATGTCTTGGCAACATATGAATCCACACACGTGTCACTTATAGTTGAATAGCTTGATGACGTGTTGTCCATGGTGATGCCCGTATCACCCTACTCAGCTCAGTCTTGGCACATTACATGCCCTCAGCGCACACAACAAAATCTGATGCATAATAGGAGAGAACTGTCACGGACCCGGAATTGCATATGATTAAGGGAACGCGAAGTCGCCAAGGACCGAAGGGCTCGTCAGCCCGGTGGCACGGTACCTGCGCCGTACGCACCAAAGCGGAACGATCCGACACCCGCCACGTGCGAGCCGACCGGAAGCGACCAATCTTCCCAGAACCACATACGATTCCATGACCCGGTGAAGGTTCAGAGTCGTTCCCGAATCCTACCACGACAAACAAGGTCGGAGGAGCCCGGCAGTTCTACCCACACCCTAACCTAGCTCGGAGGCTAGTGGCTCGCTCGAAAGCCCGGTAGAACACGCCCACACCCTGCCTGGCCGGCACAGCATCTCAGCCAGCGGGTCACTCAACCAACGCTTGCACGACCTAGTAGAACAAGGTACGGCTTCGACTCTTCACGGCATACCTGTACACTTCATATCATTCACACATTGTGCAGGGGCAGCCTGATCTTAACAACTCGGATATCATCACAAAGCTCTACAATACGATACTACTAATAATAGTCCATGACGGGACAACATATTACATCAGTCGGTCATATCCGAAATCATATCCGAGTACGGAGTAAATAAATGACAGCGAAAGAACAGTAAATGGGTCCCACAGTGGCACGATGACCGCTGAACAAAAGCTACAACCCATCCCATGAGTCGAACACTACCGAGGAAACAGCAATTTCAGGCATCGTCGAAATAATCTTCGACCATCGGCTCACCTGCAAGCTCTAGGAATAACCTAGGTGAGTACGAACGTACTCGCAAGACTTATTCGTGCTTGATTAAATGTCCTACTCATACTAGTACAACAACAATTAAACATGAATGCTTCTCAGAGTAACAATATACAAGTTAAGAACTTAACATTAATAAGGTGAAGTAAAGACAGGCTAAATAACCGATTAACTCAGGACACGAACATATCACAACCAATTTACCACGAGACCAAATCATCAAATCTAAATCCATTGGGGGCAGCCCATGAGTCCCATCCAAATCAATCCATTAAACATCATCCAATTCGATTAGGGCAGCCCCTAAATCCAATCCACATTGATCCAATCCTCAAGGGTTCATTTTAATCTCTCGAACCACTACCGACAACTCAACCCCTGCAGGCTAGTGAGTGCATAACAGTTTGGAGGTAGCGAGCCTCCAAAGTGCATGGAGGCTTACCCCAACTATCCTCAGTGTTGGTTCTCGCTAGCGTCCACGTATGATAAGGGATGGTAACACGCTGAAGATAGGGTTGGTGTGACGACAAATCTCTACTTACACCTGCGTCGCCATCAAACTACGATGAACACCAACCGTACCCATTGTGCACACCCTCGGCTCTCACAACTCACTTAACCATTTAGTTGAAGAGCCAACAGATGTTCCCGACGTAAGACACATCCTACACATGCTAATGTACGCAACTTTGCGACGATTCACAGATAAACATTCATACACATAGCACATATAACAAGGGCATACACAAGAGTACAGAAGGTAAAGATGCAACAAGCTCTGCTTGCCTGATTCGGGTTGCTCCTGGTCTTGCGGGGAGCTGTAAGCCTGGTGGTCACCCTCTTCGGACTCTGTTGTGATTAATCACGAACACCGGAAAAGAAACGATAACGAAAACATTAAGATTCGGCATGTATGCATGTATGAATGATGTGCGCTACATGAGGCCAGATGTGTAGTGGGTGTCGAGGAGTCATGATAATCTACATGGGTTCACAAAGCTCTACATTTGGTGCTAGCTACATGTTCCTACAGTGATCAGTTGATGCCGAGGAACTTTGACTACATGCATGGCTTGAGTCCAACTTGTCGAGACTATACGCAATACATGCATGCCTAATAGGTTAGGACGATTAGGGTACCACTGCGGTACTGCATGTAAGATTAAATTGGTTCATATTAGACCATCGTTCTAGTTATGCCTGCATGCATGTGATTTTAACCTTACGTAGAATTAGGTTTGGAAGATTCGTTACTTAGGATGAATGGTTAGGTCCTAAAAAGGTTGGTAGCAGTGAAGTGTGCTAGAATGTGAGCCTAATGCATTCGGACTCATTCGAATTGGAGCTATGAATTCCTAGATACGGCTTTCGAATTTTTACATGCGGGAGGGGTCGAGTTATGATGCGGACCTAACGTGTGAGCGCATCAAAATTGTTTTAGCCCTAAGTGAGGGGTAAGATGGTAGTTTCTTTTGTTGGCGACTATACTCCAAGGGTATGCATTTTGAAAGTAGGCTGGGACACGTATCTAACGCAATTGGAAATCACGCAACTTAGAGCTACGAGCGTCAACTTAGGGTTTTTCCGATTTGCGACATAAGGCGAATTAACGAACCCCTAAACGACCTACGACACATGTGCTCAAAATAAAGTTTGGTTCTGACCAGATTGTAGAGAATTTCGTGCGGTTTCCAAATATATAAATTTTACCGAAATCGGAGTTACGGTTTGAAAGATATGGCCGTTTGAAGTTTTGCGGATTTCAAACTAAACCCTAATCTGCGCCAGACCTAATTACTAAACCCACCCGAGGTCTACCCAGAGCCTAACTCAAATTCCTACATGTACCCAAGCTAGCTTACTCCCAAAAGCCTAACCCTAAACCTATCTGGCTTACAGGTGGACCCGGGGACCAAGCTGACTGGACTCAGAGGTGGCACGGTCGACTGCTGACCGGGCGTGGCCAGCCAATCACGGGCTGCCACGCCACTTCGTTGGCTCCACCTCAGCACCGAGGTGGCCGGTGAGCTCGGGATGAGGAGCTCCACACCGGAGCTCCACCGGAGGGTGGCCGGGAGCCCTAGGGGCCACGGTGGGCTAGGGAGGAAGGCCGCAAGGCGGCGGGGGCTCACCCGAGGGACGCTGGGAGGTTCTGGGAGCGCAGAGGGGGCTAGACTGGAGCTCGCGGCGGTGACCGGCGGCGGGACGTTGCGGTGGTCGGCGGAGGGGTCGTTCGGGGCGGGGATCTGCAGCAAGGAGCAACGGGGAAGGTTAGGGGAGAGGCTGGGATGCTTGGGCAAGAAAAATGGGGGTTCGGGAAGCACTGGTTGCGCGAGGGGGGAGCTCACCGGAGAAGTGGCCGGTGCTGGAGAAGATGACCACGGCAGAGAGCTTCCGACACCGATCTGAGAAAAGGGAGGAAAGGGGGAAGATGAGAAGGGAACGGAGATACTCGGGAAACAAAGAGGGGTAGCCGGGGCTCACCGAGTTCGCCGCAATTGCTCACCGGAGCAATGCCGGCCTCGGGGAAGGAATGCGGCGGCGCAAGCAGCTCGGGCAGGGGCTAGGGTTTTGGACAGGGGGAGGAGAGCGGCGCTGTCGGGAGGGAAATAAATAGGGCGGCCGAGCGGGCTCGGACCGTGGCTGTCGGGACGGGGGAGTGGAGCGCCGCCCGCCTCGGCCAGCCGGCGGCGGCGACGTGGCGCTGGCGGGCTGACGGGCGGGCCCCGCGCGCGACAGGAGAGAGGAGGGGAGGCGCACTGGTGCGGGGGCGCCTTCCTTTGGTGAAGGCGGAAAATGGAAAGGGAAAGGCGGGAAGAGGGAAAGCGCACTGGCTAGGAAACGCCTTCGGAAGGGGAAGGCGGAATTGGGGAAGGAGGGAAGCGGGTTTGCGGCCGGCGGGGTGTAATGGGCTGGGTGAACGGGCCGACGAGCAGGCCTAGGCCCAATTTTCTTAGGGTTTTCTTTTTCTGTTAATTTCTTATCAGCAGCACACTTATTTGCGTTATTTTATGCTCCAAAACAGCTCCAAACTTCTTGAAATTTTTAGAGGAGCTTTAAAATATTGTTTGAGAGCTACTGGAAGAATTTGAATCAATTTGGGCAAAGTTTGACCTAGGTTTCTATTCAATTTCAAATTAGGGCTTGATTTGGGTTGTGTTTGCGATATTTTATGTGTCAGAATTACTCCAAAATTTATGAAATTTTGGCAGGAGATTCAAAATGGTTTATGGGACCTACTGGAAAGGTTTGAATTGATTTGGTCACTATTTGACCTACGTTTACATTCAAATTTGAATTAGGGTTTTAATTTGGACTTGCTCCCTAACTAAGCCCTAGAGATATTCAAAAATTCTGAAATTTGGTAGATAGCTAGAGTTTAGACTTTTGGGGCTACTTATGGAATTTGGGATCTTTCATCCACTGGGATTTGCTCTATTGTCGAAATCCTAATTCTTCGGCAATTTAGGGTTTGCAATCGGACGTTCGGATTGAGTAGTCGTTTCAGGTGGCTTTTGGAGCAGGTCTCGGGGAGAAAAGAGAGGGTTAGTAGAGGGATCCATCGACGGGGTCCACTGGTCACACCACTTGCGAATGTTATTATCGAGGTTCGATACTCCAAATAAGTTGATTGGTGTTTAATAACATATCCACCGAGGATGAGATATGCACGTATTCTATAAAGTTTCATAGTACTTTATCTTAGTTTAAATAAGGTGTGTGTGCGTGGGTGTTTGCATGCATGAATATGATGACATGTATGCATGAATGCGAGGCAAACCCTAGTTGTCGAATCTGGGTATTACAAAACCTACCCCCCTTAAAAAGATCTCGACCCGAGATCTCTAACGTTCGGCAAACAAAGATGGGAGCTCGGTCATGAGCCAATCTCCATGCTTCCCACTTAGCTTCATCTACGGTGTGATTGTTCCATCGAACTTCAAGAGACCTTTCTGTAGTTCTTCTATCCTGGGGTCAAGGAGAGGTTACAACACGCGTGCTAGTCTCTGATGCTCAACCTTGACCAGGTGACCTATGCTACCGGAATGGTTGCTGATGGCAAGTCGTGGGATCACTACTTGACTTCTACACCAGTTCTGGAAAGAGGAAACCAGATCAAGTTATTATTTTCAACAATAACCGCATTCTGGGAGAGTAAGGGTGCAAGGACCTTGTCAGTCCTGCAAATTCAGAATTCAAGATCGTTGGTTTGAGTGAGAGGGGCCACGACGACTAGCTATCTCTGCTCCAACAAAGGCTGACGAAGATAGCGAGGGTAGTGACTTGAAGTAATCGAGGTATCTGTTTATGATTACTTGGGAAGAAAGATTGGGAGTAGGATTGGGGCATTTGAAGGCTTTCTATTAGGCGTATCCATCCTTTTCTTCTGCTGTTTATCTTTCTCCTCTTTTTGATCGTTTGTTCAACTTCATTACCTCTGCTTTCTCTCTACAATTCTTCGTATGGGGTTTAGGGTGAACTATGACGCGAACTATTCTGGATTTGGCTGTTAAGCTAGATTCTCTAGAATCTTTGTTGTATTTTTCTCAGTAAAAACAAGAAGATAATTATTCTTATAATTAACTGGGTGGTGGGGATTAGGAGGTGACAGAGTCCATCAGGCACCATACTTAAGGATCTTCTCTCTCCAGTTCAGGAAAAGGCTAACAATGGGACCTTGTTATCATGTGGAAACTAGCTTTATGCAAATGGGTGGGATGCTCTGGAATTGACAGGACGGTAGCGGGAGTTAAGTTAACAGGGAGCGTACCCCACACTTCCTCCGGAGTATCTTGCGCTTCGTCGACGGTGACGTAGTTCACTCTACCACGACCGACAGCTTGAGGCTTGTTGTGGGCTGGACCCCTGACTTGATGGCCTCCACTCTGCTGTCCTTGCTGCGTCTTGGGGGCAAAGGCACCGTTTGTGCGCGGCGCGGCGCAGCGATCAGCAAAGTGCCCCATTTTACCACAGTTATAGCACCTGATGTTACTCCGATCGAATGAGGGTCACGGCTGTCCGTTCTGGGGACGAGGTTGATGTCCTTGTTGCTGAGGGCGAGGGGCATAACCTTGTGGCCTCTGCGGGTACGTTCCCGCAGGTCGGGGTGGTTGTGGCTGCCATTCCCGGGGCTTCTGCGAACTGCTGGCAGCAGCTCTCATCACCTCTCTTTCACGCTTACGAGTCTTGTCGAGGGCTAACTCTTTGGCCTCCACTTTGATGGCTTTATCCACCAAGTGCTGAAAGTTTTGCACATCAACCGTGGCTAGCTTAGCTTGCATCTCTGCGCTTAATTTTCCCATGAACTTTTCTACCTTGTCCTCGTCAGTGGATACTTCGCGAGGTGCATATCGCGCTAAGTGGTTGAACTCATGGAGAAACTCTAGTACCGACTTCTTTCCTTGACGGAGGTCACGGAATTCTTCCTTCTTCAGGGCCATGATGCCATCGGGGATGTGGGCTGCACGAAAGCCGTTCCGGAATTCAGTCCAAGTGATCACATGGTCGGGGGCTTGCAAGTCCAAAAAGTTCTCCCACCAGTCCGCGGCAGCTCCCTCCAGGTAGTGGGAGGCGAAGTTGACCTTGTCCTCTTCAGTACACCGGGCCAGCTGAAGCTTCCTTTCAATCGTGCGGATCCAATTGTCAGCTTCAAGAGGGTCATCGGCCCGATCAAAAGTAGCTGGTCTTGTTCTCTGAAAGTCAGACAGACTGCTTCTGACTTGACCACCTTCTGCACCTTGGTTACGCACTATGTGCTCTAAGATCCGGTTCTGGGTGACCAAGAGATCGGTGATGTTGGGCTGCTGGGGAGGGGGTGGCACTTCTTCTTCTTCACGCTCACGACGTCCGCGAGCGGCTCCGCGGGTTCCAGATGCCATGCTGCTGAAATTAGAAGACACCGGATGAGATAGAGGAATTGGAAACTTGGGAAATCAAGGATATTTCCACAAGGGTATAACAAGGTAACCAAAGATATGGCTCATCGTTTCATACACACTTTCACGAGAAAATGGGGCACAAAAAAATTGCAAGGAAAGGTTGACACTGACACACGAAGGTATTAATACGATCAACGAGGTTCATACAAAGGCTGCGGTTTAGATCACCCTTTGGTGAAATAAATGGGGTAATGTTCCAAAATTGCAGCCATGGATGCTGAATTACAATTCTCCAAAAGATACCCTAAGACCTGACATCACGGTTCACCTTACATTCCAAAACCCAAATCACCCTAAGGACTATAGGGAACTCCTGCACTGCGGCGACGAATCTCATAGGTCTCAAAATCGTCGGGGAGAGGAAGTGGAGTGTGGAACAACGGGATCCCATGTCCATGCGGAGGAAGGACAGTGGGGACACGTCGGGTGCTGCCTGCCAACGTCCTGGAACGTAGAACCTCAGGGTGAAATCCAAGCTCTACTCCGCCCACCGACGGGTAGTGGGGCTCCCATGGACCAACTTCATAGACCGAGTAGATGCCCTCGCCGGTCCAAAAGTGTGGAGGGGGAGCAAAGAAATGTCCTTGGTGCTGTGCGAGCTGCAGGGAGATGATGAGACGGTGCCGATACCGACTTAGCTCGAATCCACGGGCTCGATACGCCGTGTCCAGGGCTCGGACAAGACGCCCCAAGTGGGCCAAGGCCCCATTGGGTTCCTGGGTGAAGTCTTCATATGGCGCCACTTCCTCCATCGGAGTGCGTGACGGGAAGTAGACGAAGGGACCTTCGGCAAGGCCCGGAATCTCATGGCGAAGATGACAAATGGCTGAGTAGGCCGCATCCTGGACGGCAGACTCCAACTCGGCTCCATATCCGTTGAAGAAGCATGGGTGATGCGGAGGGTCACTGTCATGGGGGTTGATGAACACGCGTGCCCGATACTCATACAGACCAAACCCTCGGTCGGCTCTATGTATCAGGTACTCCGGGAGGTATGGGAATCCAAGCTCTCGGAGCATATACAGAAGTACTTCTGGGAATCCACCAACGTCCAGGGCATGGGTGGCATGCATCAGTTGTGGGGAATCCATCTGGCAGAACAGACAACAGGGCTAAGGTCAGTCACAAACACAAACCAAAGTGACAGGGAAAGGGTCTCAGAACCAAGAGCGGGGAGGATAAGGAATAAAAAGCAGTCTACTTACTAATTTTAAATATAGGGTTTAATTTTGCAAATAGTTTTCTCGACGTTGCCGAGTCCTAACTAACGACCACCTGCAATTGGCTTCCTACGGTCAGCTCGGCTCTGATACCAAGCTGTCACGGACCCGGAATCCATAGGTGATTAGGGGAACGCGAAGTCGCCAAGGACCGAAGGACTCGTCCGCCCGGTGGCACGGTACCTGTGCCGTACGCACCAAGACAGAACGATCCGACACCCGCCACGTGCGAGCCGGCCGGAAGCGACCAATCTTCCCAGAACCACATACAATTCCGTAATCCGGTGAAGGTTTAGAGTCGTTCCCAATTACTACCAGGCAAAACAAGGTCGGAGGAGCCCGGCGGTTCTACCCACACCCTAACCTAGCTCGAAGGCTAGTGGGTCGCTCGAAAGCCCGGTAGAACACCCACACCCTGCCTGGCCGGCACAGCATCTCAGCCAGCGGGTCACTCAACCGATTCCTGCCCAACCTAGTAACAACCGGTACAACCGTAATCCTTCATGGCATACCCAAAACGCTTCATATCATACACGCATTGCGTAAGGGCAGCCTGGAATAACAACTCGGATATCACAACAAAGCTCTACAAATATGATATTACTAGTAACTGTCCACGATGGGACAACACATTACATCATTCGGCCATAACCGAAAACATATCCGAGTACGGAGAATTTAAACGACAGCGGAAGAACGGTAAATGAGTCCCACAGCGGTACAGTGACCGCTGACCCAAAAGCTACTATCTATCCCATGAGTCGAACGCAACCGAGGAAACGCAATTTTAGGCATCATCAAAATAATCTTCAACCACCGGCTCACCTGCAAGCTCCAGGAATAACCTAGGTGAGTACAAACGTACTCGCAAGACTTATCCGTGCTTGATTAAATGTCCTACGCATACTAGTACAGCAGTAATTAAACATGACATAACTCAAGCTGAAAGGGTACAAGCATACAAATATCTCATTGACAGAAAGGAGGCCAACCATAGATAATAAATCACAGCTCAAAATTCACACATTCCCACTAATGGGCATAGAGGCACTCACTTGCCATTTACACACTTCGATGAATAAACAACATGGCACTCACTTGCCATTTCCCACTCACTTGGGACTATCAAGATTTCAACATTGACAACGTGTGGGTATAGAGGCACCCACTTGCCAACTATACACCTCGAAGATAGGCAACATGGCACTCACTTTCCACTTCCCACTCACTTGGGACAGCCCACATCGCACATTGACAACGAGCCATCATGACACACATTCACTTAATCTCTCGGATCGTTACCGGCAAATACATCCCCATGGAAATAACCAGAGCTCTTCACCCGGAGGTAGCTAATCTCCACGTGATCGAGGCTTACCATACGCAACGTCCATGGCAGAGATTTCCGCTAACGTCCACGCGGTGATAAGGGAGTACTACGAGCGGAATCACCTCAGGATGGTGGAACCTATCAGCCGTATCCGTCGAGCGGAATCACCTCAGGATGGTAGAACCTACCAACCGTATCCGTCGAGCGGAATCTCCTCAGGATGATAGAACCCACCAGCCGTATCCGTCGAGCACACCCTCGGCTCTCACATCTCACATTAGTACGTTCAATTTAGTAGAAGTATCGGATTAATTCCCAGTCATCACTGGACACAACAGACCACACATCCTAACATGCTAGTTTACTGAACTGAACCACACATTCCAAGCAGCGATCCACACACCACATATAATCAAATAAAATATATAAGTAACAATGCAAGAATGCAACAAGCTCTGCTTGCCTTGGTTGTAGGGTTCCTGATCTTGCGTGAGGTCGTGAGCCGGGTGGTCTCCTTCTTCGGGCTCTGATGTGAGCAACGAACGATACCGGAAACAAAACGAGAAAATAATGACAATGAGATCCAGCATGTATGCATGAATGATTGGTGCTAGCTACATGTTCCTACAGTGATCAGTTGATGCCGAGGAACTTTGACTACATGCATGGCTTGAGTCCAACTTGTCGAGACTATACGCAATACATGCATGCCTAATAGGTTAGGACGATTAGGGTACCACTGCGGTACTGCATGTAAGATTAAATTGGTTCATATTAGACCATCGTTCTAGTTATGCCTGCATGCATGTGATTTTAACCTTACGTAGAATTAGGTTTGGAAGATTCGTTACTTAGGATGAATGGTTAGGTCCTAAAAAGGTTGGTAGCAGTGAAGTGTGCTAGAATGTGAGCCTAATGCATTCGGACTCATTCGAATTGGAGCTATGAATTCCTAGATACGGCTTTCGAATTTTTACATGCGGGAGGGGTCGAGTTATGATGCGGACCTAACGTGTGAGCGCATCAAAATTGTTTTAGCCCTAAGTGAGGGGTAAGATGGTAGTTTCTTTTGTTGGCGACTATACTCCAAGGGTATGCATTTTGAAAGTAGGCTGGGACACGTATCTAACGCAATTGGAAATCACGCAACTTAGAGCTACGAGCGTCAACTTAGGGTTTTTCCGATTTGCGACATAAGGCGAATTAACGAACCCCTAAACGACCTATGACACATGTGCTCAAAATAAAGTTTGGTTCTGACCAGATTGTAGAGAATTTCGTGCGGTTTCCAAATATATAAATTTTACCGAAATCGGAGTTACAGTTTGAAAGATATGGCCGTTTGAAGTTTTGCGGATTTCAAACTAAACCCTAATCTGCGCCAGACCTAATTACTAAACCCACCCGAGGTCTACCCAGAGCCTAACTCAAATTCCTACATGTACCCAAGCTAGCTTACTCCCAAAAGCCTAACCCTAAACCTATCTGGCTTACAGGTGGACCCGGGGACCAAGCTGACTGGACTCAGAGGTGGCACGGTCGACTGCTGACCGGGCGTGGCCAGCCAATCACGGGCTGCCATGCCACTTCGTTGGCTCCACCTCAGCACCGAGGTGGCCGGTGAGCTCGGGATGAGGAGCTCCACACCGGAGCTCCACCGGAGGGTGGCCGGGAGCCCTAGGGGCCACGGTGGGCTAGGGAGGAAGGCCGCAAGGCGGCGGGGGCTCACCCGAGGGACGCTGGGAGGTTCTGGGAGCGCAGAGGGGGCTAGACTGGAGCTCGCGGCGGTGACCGGCGGCGGGACGTTGCGGTGGTCGGCGGAGGGGTCGTTCGGGGCGGGGATCTGCAGCAAGGAGCAACGGGGAAGGTTAGGGGAGAGGCTGGGATGCTTGGGCAAGAAAAATAGCGGTTCGGGAAGCACTGGTTGCGCGAGGGGGGAGCTCACCGGAGAAGTGGCCGGTGCTGGAGAAGATGACCACGGCAGAGAGCTTCCGACACCGATCTGAGAAAAGGGAGGAAAGGGGGAAGATGAGAAGGGAACGGAGATACTCGGGAAACAAAGAGGGGTAGCCGGGGCTCACCGAGTTCGCCGCAATTGCTCACCGGAGCAATGCCGGCCTCGGGGAAGGAATGCGGCGGCGCAAGCAGCTCGGGCAGGGGCTAGGGTTTTGGACAGGGGGAGGAGAGCGGCGCTGTCGGGAGGGAAATAAATAGGGCGGCCGAGCGGGCTCGGACCGTGGCTGTCGGGACGGGGGAGTGGAGCGCCGCCCGCCTCGGCCAGCCGGCAGCGGCGACGTGGCGCTGGCGGGCTGACGGGCGGGCCCTGCGCGCGACAGGAGAGAGGAGGGGAGGCGCACTGGTGCGGGGGCGCCTTCCTTTGGTGAAGGCGGAAAATGGAAAGGGAAAGGCGGGAAGAGGGAAAGCGCACTGGCTAGGAAACGCCTTCGGAAGGGGAAGGCGGAATTGGGGAAGGAGGGAAGCGGGTTTGCGGCCGGCGGGGTGTAATGGGCTGGGTGAACGGGCCGACGAGCAGGCCTAGGCCCAATTTTCTTATGGTTTTCTTTTTCTGTTAATTTCTTATCAGCAGCACACTTATTTGCGTTATTTTATGCTCCAAAACAGCTCCAAACTTCTTGAAATTTTTAGAGGAGCTTTAAAATATTGTTTGAGAGCTACTGGAAGAATTTGAATCAATTTGGGCAAAGTTTGACCTAGGTTTCTATTCAATTTCAAATTAGGGCTTGATTTGGGTTGTGTTTGCGATATTTTATGTGTCAGAATTACTCCAAAATTTATGAAATTTTGGCAGGAGATTCAAAATGGTTTATGGGACCTACTGGAAAGGTTTGAATTGATTTGGTCACTATTTGACCTACGTTCACATTCAGATTTGAATTAGGGTTTTAATTTGGACTTGCTCCCTAACTAAGCCCTAGAGATATTCAAAAATTCTAAAATTTGGTAGATAGCTAGAGTTTAGACTTTTGGGGCTACTTATGGAATTTGGGATCTTTCATCCACTGGGATTTGCTCTATTGTCGAAATCCTAATTCTTCGGCACTTTAGGGTTTGCAATCGGACGTTCGGATTGAGTAGTCGTTTCAGGTGGCTTTTGGAGCAGGTCTCGGGGAGAAAAGAGAGGGTTAGTAGAGGGATCCATCGACGGGGTCCACTGGTCACACCACTTGCGAATGTTATTATCGAGGTTCGATACTCCAAATAAGTTGATTGGTGTTTAATAACATATCCACCGAGGATGAGATATGCACGTATTCTATAAAGTTTCATAGTACTTTATCTTAGTTTAAATAAGGTGTGTGTGCGTGGGTGTTTGCATGCATGAATATGATGACATGTATGCATGAATGCGAGGCAAACCCTAGTTGTCGAATCTGGGTATTACAGTGCTCTTCACCGGAATGAAATGAGCGACCTTGGAAAGACGATCCACGATTACCCAGATGGCATCATTGCCCTTCGGAGATCTCGGTAAACCAACCACAAAGTCCATTCCAATTTCTTCCCATTTCCACTCAGGAATAGGTAGTGTCTGAAGCAGGCCCGCTGGTCTCTGATGCTCGGCCTTTACACGACGGCATACGTCGCATTCGGCAACATATTGGGCGATCTCCCGTTTCATTCTGGTCCACCAAAACTGGCGACGAAGGTCTTGGTACATCTTGGTACTGCCAAGATGAATGGTCAACGGGGAGTTATGAGCTTCTTGGAGAATTAGGTTCTTTAGTTCTTGATCCTTGGGTACCACGAGCCGTTTCCCGAACCACAGGATTCCATTTTCATCTTCGGTGAAACAGGTGGTGGTACCATTCTTCACCTTCTCCTTTATCTTCTGCATCCCGACATTTTGGGCTTGTGCAGCCTTGACCTGATCTTCTAGGGTCAGTTTCACTTCTATCGCAGCAAGAGAACCTTGCTCAACCATCTCCAGGTTGAGTCGCTGAAATTCCAAACAAAGCGGCGGTTGCTGATCACAGATTGTGGCATTGTTGCAATAGGCTTTACGACTGAGTGCATCGGCGACGACGTTGGCCTTGCCGGGTGTCACGGACCCGGAATCCACATATGATTAGAGGAACGCGAAGTCGCCAAGGACCGAAGGACTCGTCCGCCCGGTGGCACAGTACCTGCGCCGTACGCACCGAGGTAGAGCGATCCGACACCCGCCACCTGCGATCCGGCCGGAAGCGACCAAGTTTCCCAAAACCACATACGATTCCGTAATCCGGTGAAGACTCAGAGTCGTTCCCGAATCCTACTACGACGAACAAGGTCGGAGGAGCCCGGCGATTCTACCCACACCCTAACCTAGCTCGGAAGCTAGTGGGTCGCTCGAAAGCCCGGTAGAACACGCCCACACCCTGCCTAGCCGGCACAGCATCTCAGCCAGCGGGTCACTCAACCAACACCTGCTCGACTCAGTAGAAGATGGTACGGCCTCGGCCCTTCACGGCATACCCATACACTTCATATCATACACGCACGGTGCAGGGGCAGCCTGAAATTAACAACTCGGATATCATCACAAAGCTCTACAGTACGATATTACTACTAACAGTCCACGAGGGGACAACATATTACATCAGTCGGTTATCACCGGAAACATATCCGAGTACGGAGAAACTTAACAACAGCGGAAGCAAAATAATTGAGTCCCACAGCGGCTTAGTGGCCGCTGAAAAAAAGCTACGACCTATCCCATAGATCGACTAACTAACCGAGGAAACATCAATTTCATGCATCGTCAAAATAATCTTCAACCACCGGCTCACCTGCAAGCTCCAGGGGTAACCTGGGTGAGTACGAATGTACTCGCAAGACTTATCCGTGCTTGATTAAATGTCCTACTCATACTAGTACAACAATAAGTAAACATGATGCTTCTCAGAGTAACAATATACATAAGAAAGGATCATCGAACTTTAAATAACATCACAAGTATTACTACCCACAATCCGATATCTCTTTCCCATATGAATCCAATCCAAGATCACCCTCCAGATCCACAGTCATTTCACATTAAGATCTCTCTTGATCCATTTCCAAAAATCAACATACCACACATTTCCAAATCCAGCCCATCCATCACAGCTCTTTATTCTTTAATCTCTCGGACCGTTACCGACACCTCGATTCCTAAGGTGATATGGATGCCTCACTCCCTTGAGGTAGCTAGCCTCCAAGGGGTAGGCCCGTCCATCAACACCAAAGCGTCGATTGTCACTAACGTCCTTGCGTGGAAAGGGAAAAATGCACGATGAAGTCACCTCCGGTGGTATGGCGATTATCACACTCAAAAGCTGCATACACCGGGGTCGCCCCATCACTTCAATTAATACCACCTTATCCATCGTGCACCCACCCTCGGCTCTCCCATCTCACTTATTATCAATGTTCCAGTTGACTTAGAAATTTTGATTTGGGACCACCATTGACATACGACATATCATACTCCAACCATCCATCGATTCTGACCAATTCCAATCACATTCCCTAGCATGCTAGTTATACAAACAATACCCAAAAGAATAAAACACACAATCAGGATTATACGAACAATATTAAGAGTGCAATGCAACAAGCTCTGCTTGCCTTGGGTGCTAGGATCTAGCTCTTGCTCGGTGTCGTAAGCCAAGTGGTCTTCCTCTTCGGCCTCTGTTATGGATAACGCAAGTACCGGAAAAGAAACAATAAAGAAATCCATAAGATCCAACATGTATGCATGATATACTATGCTCAATATGCACTACTGGGGTGGCTTGAGGGTGGTTAAACATTAGGGTCGTCAAATTTTTATGTGAAGCTTAGTGGAAGTGGTATGAAAACCCTAAATATACATGCATGTCATTTTATGCGAGATTAAGATGACTTAGGGTTAATGACATCGATGTCAGGGCTCGACAAGGTGCTGGTTAGGTTCTTATAACATATGTAGTGTAAGCCACGAGTCCGATGCCCCTAAGGTTACACTTGTCAAGTTAGGGTTTACGAGGTGCGACGACTAAAGGGGGCTACCAACACGTAACCCCTCACGCATGTGCCATTACGGGAATTCCAGTGGTTCCTAATCGTAGGAAATCTCGCAAGGATTCCAGAACTACAAGATCCGTCGAAATCGGAGTTACGGTCGCGAACTTAGGGTTAACGGACTCTCGGTCGCAACCAAACTTCTACCCTAAACAATATGCTGTGCATGTAACCAAAATTACTTTTTGATTCAGCCATATTGTAGGAAATTCCAAGAGCTTTCCAAATATATAAAAAATTTTGAATTTGGATTTGTAGTTTGAAAGTTATGGCCAATTGAAATTTGGTGCAATTTCTGCCCTAGAAATTCAAAACCCTAAATGCTTCGGGTACCCAGACCTTACCCCGAACTAAACCTAATTCTCTCGCGTACCCGAACCGATCTCACCCCAGATCTGCTACACATAAACCATCCCTACTGACATATGGGCCCATCCGCTACATGCGTGGCCCAATCACAGGCAGCCACGTGGCCCTGCCTCTCTCTCTCTCTCTCTTTTCCCTCTCTCCTCTCCTCTCTCTCTCACTGGACCCGGCCGGCGCTGAGGGGGATGGCGGCGCACTCGCCGGCGTGGAGGCCGAAGGGGCTTTGGGTCGACGGCGGCTCGGGGAGTAGGGGAAAATGGGCGGCGGCTCACCCTGGGCTGGTCTCGGTGGCGCGGGGAGGTCGAGGAGGTCCGAAGGGGAGGCAGCGGCGAGGGGAACGGCGGCAGCCACCGGAGCTCGTCGGGGAGGGTGCTCGGGAATTGTTCCTGTGAGGAGAAGGGGTGGAGGGGTTAGAGGGGGAAGAGGCGGAGCTCGGAGGGGGAGAATAGGAGGTGGGGGAGGTCGGGACCGGCGGCAATTTGTCGTCGGAGCGGGGCGCCGGAGTTGAGGGAGGAGGCGGTGGCGTCGGCTCTGGAGAGGGGAAATGGGGGCGGGGGTTTAGGGTTTGGAGGGCGTGGGGAGGAGGCGCGGTCGGGAGACCCCTTTTATGGGGCGGCGGCTTGGTCGGAGGGGCGGACAGCGGGGGCAGCGCCGCCCCGCTCGGCCGGTGGGTGGCGGCGACGTGGCGGGGGCGCCCTGACAGGCGGGGCCCGCGCGCCAGGAGGAGGGAGGAGGCGGGAGAACCGGCGGGAGAAGGTGGGCCGGCACGGGGAGGCCCAATAGGCCACGGCCTGCGCCCCCCCTTTTTTTATTCTTTTGATTTTTCTTTTTATACCTGACAGAGGAAGTATTCTTATTATTTCATGTGCCAATATTACTCTAAAAATTCCCAAATTTTGGCAGGGCATTCTAAACTTTGTTTTCAAGCTACTGTAGAATTTTGGCTCAATTTGGGGCTGGTTTAGATGGGGTTCCAGTTCAAACCCTAGTTTTGACCTAACCGACGATTCGAACTAGGGTTAGGTCTTGGGATTCCCCAAAAATTGTGAAACTTGTCATGGATCTCATTTTTCACTATTCAAGTCTATTCCTCAAGTTTAACAAAGTTTCATCGACATCTGGACCCCTTTTTCTCAAACCCTAGTTTCCTCGACGCTTTAGGGTTTCCTCTCGGAGGGTCTATTCGAGCTATGATTTTATGTGACCTTTGGGGCAACCTTGGGGGAAGGGAGAGAGGTTAGGAGGGAGACAGTTACTAGGGGAATTCGTCGACGGGTCCACTGACCCCCACCCCTTGCTAGGGTTTCTATCGAAGTTCGACACTTCAAATAAATTGATTGGTGTTTGTTAACGTATCCACCGAGGATGAAATATTAACATATTCTATAAAATTAAATCGATATACAACTAAGTTTAAACGAGGTGTGGTGATGATGATGCCATGTATGCATGGATGCGAGGAAAAACCTACTTATCGACTTTGGGTATTACACCGGGGGTATAATTCAATCCCACATCATAGTCCTTGATGAGCTCAAGCCATCTCCGTTGGCGAAGGTTTAGGTCCGGTTGGGTAAAGAGGTACTTCAAACTTTTGTGGTCCGAATAGATTTCGCAACGGTTACCGATGAGGTAATGTCGCCAGATCTTGAGAGCGTACACAACAGCTGCTAGCTCCAAGTCATGAGTGGGGTAGTTGGCCTCATGAGGACGCAACTGGCGTGAGCCATAGGCCACAACGCGACCTTCTTGCATGAGAACACAACCTAATCCATTCCGAGAGGCATCACAATAGACTTCAAACTCCTTATGGACGTCTGGAAGGGTAAGCACTGGAGCCGTGGTCAACTTCTTCTTGAGTTCCTGAAAACTCTCCTCACACTTGTCGGACCATACCCACTTCTTATCCTTCTTCAACAACTTAGTCATGGGCTTGGCTATGGAAGAGAAGCCTTCGATGAACCGACGGTAATAACCCGCCAGCCCTAGAAAGCTGCGGATCTGGGTCACTGACTTAGGCTGCTTCCACTCTTGGACAGCTTGCACTTTGGTCGGATCCACCGCAACACCCTCAGCTGATAGCACATGGCCTAGGAATTCCACTTGATGCTTCCAGAAATTCGCACTTCGAGAATTTTGCATACAGACGATGCTCACGGAGCTTGTCGAGCACCATTCTCAAGTGGTCTTCGTGTTCCGGTTCTGACTTGGAATAGATGAGGATGTCATCGATGAAGACGACAACAAACTGATCCAGATACTCCATGAACACTGAGTTCATGAGTTGCGTGAAGGTGGAAGGGGCGTTGGTTAAGCCAAAAGACATAACCGTGTACTCGTACAGACCGTAACGAGTAGTGAAGGCTGTCTTTGGAATGTCTTCGGACCTGATTTTTATCTGGTGGTAGCCCAACCTGAGGTCAATTTTGGAGAAGACACAGGCTCCGGTCAACTGATCAAATAGATCATCAATTCTGGGGAGAGGGTATTTGTTCTTCACTGTGAGCTCATTCAGGGGGCGGTAGTCAACTACCATCCTTAGGCTGGCATCCTTTTTCTTCACGAACATGGCGGGGCAACCCCATGGCGAGGAACTAGGTCTAATGAAACCCTTGTCCTCGAGCTCCTTAAGCTGCTTCTTCATCTCTGACAACTCGCTTGGTGATATACGATATGGGCGTCTTGACACAGGAGCAGTTCCTGGTGGAAGGTCAATGACGAATTCTACTGCACGGTCAGGAGGCATACCCGGCAACTCTTCGGGAAAGACATCCGGGTATTCACATACTACGGGAACAAGCTCGATTCCCTGGTCTTGAGCGTCGATCATGGCAAACAGATGTGCTGACGCTGCTGAGGACACAAACTTCACTTCCTTGCCGGAGGTGGCGACTAGGGAGACAGACCTCTCGGCACAATCTATTTTTGCTTTGTGCTGGGTCAACCAATTCATGCCCAGAATAACATCTACCCCCTTTGATCCCAGAACTACCATGTCAGCTAGAAATAACTCTCCACCGATCTCTAGCTTAACACCCTCGCACACGAGCTCGGTTCTTAGTTCCGAGCCGGGTGTTGCAACAATAAGGGGATGATGCAATGCTGATGAGGGAACATGGTTTTCATGCGCAAACTTGCTGGATATAAAGGAATGGGATGCTCCTGAATCGAAAAGAACTGTGGCGGGAGTTGAGTTAACGGAAAGCGTACCCAATACCACTTCTGGGGCATCCAAGGCTTCCTCTGCGGTGACGTGATTTACTCTGCCACGACCTGGAACCTGGGGTTTGTTGGAGACTGAACCCTTAGTTTGAGAGCTTCCGCTTGGTTGACCTGACTGCGACTTGGGGGCAAAGGAATTTCCAGTGCGAGGTTGGCGACAGCTGCTGGCAAAGTGCCCCATTTTTCCACAATTAAAGCACCGCACTTTGCTGAGGTCAATTGATGGGCGCGGCTGTCCTTCCTGGGGGCGTGGCTGGAATCCTTGCTGCTGGGAACGAGGAGCAAAGTTCTGTGGCCTTGGGGGATATTGCCCCATAGGACGGGGTGGTGGCTGCTGCCACACTCGCGGCTTTTGCGAGCTGCTTGCCGCGGACCTCAGTGCTTCCCGCTCACGCTTGCGGTTCTGCTGTAGGACTGATTCCTTTGCTTCTATTTTGATTGCCTTGTCCACCAGATGCTGGAAGTCACGCACGTCGACTGTGGCGAGCTTGGCTTGCATCTCATCAGTTAATTTGCTCGTAAACTTCTCCACTCTGTCTTCGTCTGTGGATACCTCTCTGGGCGCATACCGTGCTAAGTGGTTGAACTCATGGAGAAACTCTAGCACCGTTTTCTTTCCCTTGTCGGAGAGCGTGAAACTCCTCTTTCTTCAACGCCATAATGCCTGAAGGGATGTGGAACTCGCGAAAAGGCCCTCCGGAATTCGGCCCATGTGACCACATGGCCCTGGGCTTGTAGGGCTAAGAAGTTCTCCCACCAGTTAGCGGCAGCCCCTTCCAGATAGTGAGAGGCAAAGCTGACCCTTGTCGGCCTCCGCACACTGGGCCAGTTGGAGCTTTCTTTCTATTATCCGAATCCAGTTATCAGCTTCCAGAGGGTCGTCAGATCTGTCGAAGGTTGGCGGTTGGGTCCGCTGGAAGTCTGATAGGCCACTTCGGGCTTGTCCACCCCCCGCGCCTTGGTTGCGCGCCAGCTGCTCCAGAATCCTGTTCTGGGTCATGAGCAAGTCCGCGATACTGGGTTGCTGGGGAGGGGGCGGTACTTCTTCTTCTTCGCGCTCACGGCGCCCGCGAGCAGCTCCACGGGTTCCGGATGCCATGTTGCTGAAATCAGAAGACACCGGGTGAGATAACGGAGTGGAAAACTTGGGAAGTCAAGGGTATTTCCACAAGGGTATAACAAGGTAACCAAGATACGGCTCATCGTTTCATACACACTTTCACGAGGAAATGAGGCATAAAACAATTGCAAGGAAGTTGGCGCTAACGCCTGAATACATTAATACGATCCACTGGGTTCATAGGGATGCTGCGGTTTAGATCACCCTATGGTGAAATAAACGTTACAAGATGCCAAAATTGCAGCCATCAACACCCAATTACATGCCCTCAAGATATCTTAATCCTAGGATTTGGTTCGGCTTACACCACAAAATGAGACCTTCTACTTAACTCTGAAATCCGAACAGCACTACTAGGGGTTTATGAAGCTTCTTCATTAAGTCAGCAGGTCTCGTAAGCCTCCATTGCTATTCTCCAAGCGTTCTTCCTACTCTTCGTCGGTCGGTGGGTTGCTGGTGGTGTACCACACACGCTCCTCAGGGTCCTCTTCCTCTTCTTCTTCTGCAGCGGCTTCATTAGTGGGAACCGAAGCGGCTGGTGTCGAGGTATCTCCTTCTGAGGGTTTTGGGGTGAAGAGACGAAGGTACTGTCGGGCCGTCATCCTTTTGCGTGGCTTTGCTCCAGAACTCTGAGGTTGGTTGGTCTTACTGGGTGGAGTTGGGGTCGGCTCTTGTACCGGGACATAAGGACTTTCGCCACAAGACTCATCTTCATCCGGCACATGGTATCTCCGGCGTAATTCCGAACGAAGTTGGCGGTTAACTCTTGTCAGCCGTTCCACCTCTCGAGTAGCATTTCCATAATCCCGATACAACCTATCGTGCATTACCTCCGCAGAGACAATGTGATTGGCCGTCTCCATCTCAGTCTCATCCTCCTCATCGTCACTGGGCGCTGGTACCAAAATGCTGGCGCCCCCATCAGTAACCTGAGGGAATGAGGCGGAAGGGGGAGAATAGGAAGATCTCATCAAAGTGATGCCGTAGGTGGAGAACTGCTTTCCTTGAGGCTTCCATTCGGGCGTCCGCATCACGTGGGTCTGGGTGCTGTAAAGGTCTGATCCAAATCCGAGACTCTCACTGAGACCCATCCCATCCAAAACTGAGTCTTCCCGTGAACCTTATAAGTCTTGGCGTGGAAAGCAGGGAGGTCTTCCTGGGGGCACTCCAAGGTACTCCAACATCCTCCACAACAGGGTAGCCCATCCTCCAAGCTGATGTGGGTCGGTCACCACATTGTACACCATCCTATACAATTTTAGGTTTAGTGAGGATACGGTTAGCCACACAAAGAAAGACAAATGCAATAGGGAAGAACATTCAGAACTAAGAGCGATGAGGTTAAGGAATAAAAGCAATCTACTTATTAACTTTAAACATAGGGTTTACTTTTTAAATAATTTTCTGGCCCATTGGCGCAGCGGAAGCCCTAACTAACGACCACCTGCAATTGGCTTCCTACGGTCAGCTCGGCTCTGATACCAAGTTGTCACGGACCCAGAATCCACATATGATTAGGGAAACGTGAAGTCGCCAAGGACCGAAGGACTCGCTAGCCCGGTGGCACGGTACCTGCGCCGTACGCACCAAGGTGGAACGATCCGACACCCGCCACGTGCGAGCCGGCCGGAAGCGACCAATCTTTCCCAAACCACATGTAGATTCCAAATACCGGTGAAGAGTAAGACCGCGTGATAAACCTGCGCTCCGCGACAGTCATAGGAGGACTAGAGCCCGGGATACGCATCCCCTCAACCTAACCTAGCCACGAGGTGCGACTCTGGGAGAATCCAGCTCTGCTCTGCCGTCAGCGCGAGGCGTGACGGTCGTAGGAGACTTAGCGAGTACGGGACGAGTCCCCTGGATCGACTCACCAAAGCTACATCGGACTAGTGGTTCGCTCACCTCTGCCATCACGAAACGCAACCCTAGCACGCAACAATACCTCTGCACAGTTATCCACATACTTCATCACATACACGCATAGTACATGGACAACCGCAAGTAACCACTCGGATATCACAGCACAAACTCTACATTACGATATTAAGCTAATAGTCCACATCGGACTTTAAGTTTACATCAGCCCGGCCATAACCGGAACATATCCGAGTACGGAGAAGTTAAACGACAGCGGAATAACAGTAATGAGACCCACAGCGGTGCGATGACCGCTGACCAAAATCCACAGAAACCCCTGAGCCGATAGCCAACCAAGGAATAGAAACCATGCACTAGACATCATCGAAGAACTCTTCGACCTCTGGCTCACCTGCAATGATCTAGGAGAGTCCTAGGTGAGTACAAAGTACTCGCAAGTCTTATTCGTGCTTGATTAGATGTCCTAAGCATACTAGTATAACATAATCAAACATGATGCACATACGATTAACAAAATCTAGACAATACCAGTACTCCACCAACATCACAAGGAATAACATGAGATCACCAACAACTCAGATTTTCATATATCTCAACATAGGGGGCGTGATGGTAACCACTAGTCACATGTGCTAAAAATACAAACTCAGTGGCTCACTTGCCATCTCCCAGTTACGTGGGACAATATTCACATCAGCTCCCAGTTACGTGGGGCAATATTCTTTCACATAAGCTCCCAGTTACGTGGGGCAATAATCTCATCTCAATATCTCCACATTGACAGGGTACCATCACCACCACACCTCAATTTAATCTCTCGGACCGTTACCGGCAGACGATCACCCTGAGTGCAGCGAGTGCCTTATCCCTTGTAGGTAGCTAGCCTCCCAAGGGTCTTAGTCTTACCTCAACTACACCCCAGCATCGCTGTCGCTAACGTCCACGCGTGACAAGGGGAGTAATCACGATGGAGTCACCTCAGGGTTGGTATCGCGACAACTTCTTCCCCCGGTCGCAACATGCCACTCCAATGATACCAACTTTATCCATCTGACACTTTCCCTTCGACTCTCACATCTCACTTCAATATGTTCAAGTAATTAGTTCATCGATTTAAACTCAACCATGACCAGACCTAATTCACCGCATACCCTAGTCATGCTAGTTTAATCGATTTCAACCACAAGTTCTAAGTAACAATCCACACATCACATATATATAAGTAAAAACAAGTACTGAACAAATAGAAGATGCAACAAGCTCTGCTTGCCTTCGTAGAACTGTTCTTGATCCTGCGCGGAGTCGTGAGCCTGGGGGTCTCCTTCTTCGAGTTCTAGTGCAAGGAAATCGAACATCGGAAATGAGCGATTAATGAACACAACCAGCATGTATGCATGAGAGTTGATGCAAATAATGGGTTTATAACCTATGTACTGATGTTAAGAATCTAAGTTATTGAAAATGTCTTATATCGAACTTATGAGTGTTAAGGGGTTGGTGCAACCTACATGCAGGTTCAAGGTCGTTACATTGGGAATTAGGGTTTTAAAGCGATTACTCATGTGGGGGTGGCATGGACTCGCATTTTTATAACTTAGGAGTGCTCTGAACTACTTGACCAACGTCTTTGAAATCAATCGATTTGGAGTTACGAGCAGTAAGTTACAAAGCGTCGAGTTAGGGTTTAACGGGGTTCGACAATAAAGGAGCTAACACCTAGCATCGTATCATGCATGTAACTCTACTGCAATTTTAAGGGTTCCATGTCGTAGAAATTCCCACAAGCTTTCCAAAACTATAAGGTTCGTCGAAAACGGAGCTAGGGTCGCAATTCTAGGGTTTATTGACCCTCGACAACTACTAAACTTCTACTCTAGGTACCAGTGGATGCATGTACTCAAAGTCAAGTTTTGATTCAGCCATTTTGTAGAGTTTTTCCTGAGGTTTCCAAATATATAAAAATTTTCAAATTTGGCCGAGTGGTTTAAAAGTTATGCATGTTTGAAAATTCATTTGAAATCTGCCCTAACCAACAGTAACCCTAAATGCTGCGGGTACCCAAACCCTACCCCGGCCGGATTTCAAATCCAACGCGCACCCGAGAAGCTACTCGGGGATCCGACTCCCTAATCCATGTCAGCTACTGTGGGACCCGTCTGTCATACAGTGCGGCACTCGGGAGCCAATCCGAAGAAGCCACGCGGCCCACCCTCTCCCTCTCACGCCTTCTCTCTCTCTCTCCTTCGCTGGACTGGCCGGAGCCGAGCTCCAGGCGGCGGCGCCTCGCCGAAGGGCTCACCGGAGCAAGCTCCAGTGCTCGGATCTACTCGGGACAAGAGGCAAAAGCCTCAGGACCTCACCTTGAGCTTGTCTCGGTGGTCGGGGAGGATGGAGAAGGCCTGGAGGGTGGTCGGCGAGGAGGAGGAGCGGCGAGGGGCGTCGGGTCGCCGGTGCTGGGTCGTTCCAGGCGCAGATCTGCAGAGAGAAGTGGTCAGGGAGGTAGAGAAGAAGGAGGGGCTTCTCGGGAGCAAGAAAATGGGAGGAATGGGAGACCAGAGCTGCGAGGGGGAACTCGTCGGAGTTCTGGTCGGGCGCGGAGACGAAGACGGCGGCGAGGGGTTTCCGAGGTGGATCTGGAAAATGGAAGGGGATGGAAGTCAGAGGGGGAGAAGGCTGAGCTTAAGGGAGGAGAATTGGGGCTCGGGGCTTACCGGAGCACTCGGAATTGCTCGTCGGAGCAGAAGGCAGAGGCGGCGGAGGGAGCTCGGAATTGGGGCTAGGGTTTGCTGGAAATGGAAAGGGAGCGGGGTAGGAAAAGGGGCTGTCGGAAGGGAGCTTTATAGGGCGGCGGGGTGCTCGGACAGCCAGGCTCGGGGGCAGATCCGCCGCCCACCCCGGCCTACCGGCGTCGGGGGCGTGGACGACGGGTCCTGCAGGCGGGCCCGGGGGCGCGGCAGCAGAGGGGAGGAGGCTGACAGGGGGGGCCACCCTGTCAGCGAGAGAGAGGAGGGGGGGAAGCGCGCGCGGGGGAGTTGGGCCGGCCGAGTCGGCCCACTTGGCCTCGGGCTGGTTAGGGTTAGGTTTTTATTTCTTTTTTTCTTTTTATTTATTCCCTGATTCTTTCCCCATGTTATTTTATGTGCAATTTCTTCTCCAAATCTTCTGAAATTTTTACGAGATCCTCCTGAGACTATTCCTGAGTTGCTGTAAAAGTTTGAGCCACTTTGGGGTCCATTTAAATGAGGGTCCAGTTCAAATTGGGGTTTGACCTAATTCCAAGGTTTGAACTGCGACTAGGGTTTGAACTTCTCCAAAATTTCTAAGATTTTTCCTGGGGCTAATGTTTATCATTTCATGTTTATTCCCAAGGTTTGAGGCATTTTCATCCACTCTAGCTTGTCTAGTTACTAACCCTAGTTTCTCGGACTTTAGGGTTTGCCCTCGGCAAATCAAAGCAAGCTATGATTTCATGTGGGTTTTGAAACAATCTTGGGAGGTGAATGTTGGGAAAGTTGGAAGGGGAATTCATGGGCAAGGTTCACTGGACCCCACCCCCCCCTTGCTAGGGGTTTTATCAACGTTCGACACATCAAATAAATTGATTGGTGTTAATTTCCACAAATTGAGTTTTCAAGGATGAGATATGCACGTATTCTATAATGTCAATACGTTGATTGGTGTTTGCAACAATTACCCACCGAGGATGAAATATTAACATATTCTATAAAATTAAATTGATATACAACTAAGTTTAAACAAGGTGTGGTGTTGATGATGCCATGTATGCATGAATGCCGATCAAAACCCTAACCGTTCAAATTGGGTGTTACAACTGGTTTCTCGGTCCTTGGCGATTATCCGTTCCTTTAGCCATATGTAATTCCGAGGCCCTGACACTCACCCTCCGATAAGCCCATAGCGGTGATTCCGGCAACGTCCACGAGGTTCATCAACCTATCTCCTATTAATTTCAATCAATCTCTCAAACCGTTATCGGCAATACATCCCCATAGGAATAACAATGTGCCCTCCACCAGAGGTAGCTAGCCTCCGCGTGACCGGGACTCACCCATTCGATAAACCATGGCAGAGATTCCGATAACGTTCACGGCGTGACAAGGGGAGTAATACGATGAAATCACCTCAGGTTGGTATAGCGACAACACAACTTCAAACACCGGGGGTCGCTCCGTTAGCACCAATTAATACCAACTTTATTCATCGTTACTCCACCCTCGGCTCTCACATCTCATTTCAGCAAGTTTAGCTCAATTGGGCAACAAGGTTGATTCTCAGCCATAGCTGCTACATACAACACAACCTACACATACTAGTGCGGTACCAAGTACTGGTCAAGCAAACATTCACTCAAGCACCAGGTCAATTTAATTAATTAAGTCAAACAGGGATTAATACACAATGTAATGATTAATCAACAAGCAATGGAGCTTGCCTGGTTGCTCGGGGAAGTACGGGGAGCATGCGCGAGAACTCCAGAATACTCAAAACACCGGTAAGAAGCAAGCGACCTCTAAAAAGGGAAAAACAAGCCTAAGAAGCTAATTCGAAAATGACGAATATGCACGGATGCAACTAACATGGATGCAACTACGGTGGATTAAAATAAAACATGCAAGTACATAAACAGATTAGTACTCATTCCCGATTTTGGGTTTAGATTCAGCTGTGTTATAACTTTAATCATGGATGAACTTAGAACATGGATGCATGCATGGGATACAATATGCAACTAAGGAGAAATGTTTTAAATCTATAATTAGGGTTAGGGCTCATTTGACCGATTCGTACTGGTGGTAGATAAGAACATGGGGTCGCGATTATTTTCTTGCCGTTAGGCGAATTGTGACACTAACTATTTTAAATTTGACTGTTAAGCTAGATTCTCTAGGTTCATGTTGTTGGAGGTCGTTTACATTTTTCTATAAGTTCTACCAGTTTAATCATATTTAGCATTTCCCGTCTTCTTCTCAGCAAAGAACAAGGTATTGCATATCTCATTCCCAATATTATCTCATCATCTAAGAAAAACAATTGGGTTCATCTGGTCATCTTTATAGATATTAGATTTCCTAGTTAATTAAGTGTTCGTTGTGTAATCCCTCATGTCATAGAGCTAGGTACTCTTTTCTTTTCATTTAAACTTGTGAGCATATGGTGTATGAGATTGCTGTTGGGAGTATCTATTGCTAACACTTGGATTTGTGTAAACAGGAAACAGGTGCGAAGCCGAACTATTACTTACTTTCCTACTGGTGTCTAGCATCTAGTATTCACCCATGCATCAACAGATGAATTAATAACTATTTTGTCTTAGCCGGGCGCAGCAATTGACTCCAGTGATAAATGAGGCAGGGTATCAGCGGTGCTAAGTAATGGTTAGCTGGTTTTACTTGTTATTACCCAAATGAATCAAGGGGTCTGGACATGGATTGACCGAAGCATTTAAATTCAAAAGCAATCAATTTGTCTAGGCATGAATTAACCGAAATGTTTGGCCTTATCTGCCGGTTATTGAGTGTGTCCAACATTAGGTAATTTCGTCAGTTATAAAAGAGTCATAACCGGACATGTATAAAGGTACCTTCGGATTGAGGTGAGCCACTAGGGAAGTTAGTACCGTGAACATTACTTTATGCGGTAACCAGTTCAATTAGTGTTAGTGACTAGTACTAATCTGTGCATTACAAGATTGATTACTAACTAGTTTGTTTTACCCGATGTATAGCAGTTAACTCAAGTAATTAGCCGATAGTGAGAGCAGGATGTTTGATTGACTAAGCATTAAGGTTTGAAATATGTTAACTTAATACAACTAACTTCCATTAGTTTAGCCGACCAGATCAATACTCTAATTAATTAGCTAACGATAACTGCATCTAATCACTATTATCCCGTAGCAATTTATCAGTAATTAAAAACAGTTCTGCTATTGAATGTGTCAGAGTTTCATTGATTAGCTTCAGCTCAAAACATGCGCAACTGAATCGGTCGACTGTTTGCCTGATCAGTGGCGAGTTCGTGAGAACGGCAAGAAGCAGAAGTGGAAGAATTGGAGGTGGCCAAAAGCGAGCAGTGCTCAAGCAATCATCAGATGGTGTATTAGTTCATTAATTACAGCTGTTAGGAATGTCTTAACGGGATCTCTCAGCTCATGGTTAAACGAATCGTAGCTACTGTTAGTTGAGCATCTATGCGAGTGAGTAATAGTAGTTAGTACCGTTAGCAGTTAATCGGAAGGGTGGTTCGGTAGCCGCTGGACCGTTGAGCGCCCGGGTAGCAACTTGGCTTGGGGAGGAGATTCACGGCCGGGTTGCTGAAGGAGCTCGCCAAAGGACTCGGGCTTGCGCCAGTGTGTCGAGGCAGCTGTCAGTGGTGGCGAGAAAGGAGCCAGAGGCGGCTTGGGGAAGAGGGCCCGGACGGCGGCGACGGCTTCACCAGGGCAAGGCGGATGGAGCAGGAGCTCGGCGGGGTGCTGGAGCTGGCTCGCCAGCCGGTGGGCTCAGACCCCGGGGGATGCGGCATGCGGGTGGAGCTGCTGCCGGGCGGTGGATCTGGGGCGAGCAGGTCCGGCGGGGCGGTATGGGGAGTGGAGGACGGCGGGGATGGCCATGGTGGTCGGCGACCGGGGCGGAGCTCGGCGGGCGACCGAGCGGCGGCGGGGGAGCCCGAAGGCGGCGAGCGGCAGAGGTGGCGCTGGTGGGGAGAAGATGAGGGACCGGCGGCTTTGGGGAGGGAGCAGCCAGCGGGTTCTTGGAGAAATCGGTGAGGGAGAGAGAGAGAATCCGGCCAGAGGTTGAAGAAAATGGGTGCACGGTTTGCTACGTGGAAGAAAAAGGCTTCAGGCGCCGGGTTGATTGCCAGGTGGAGAGAAAAGGAGCTACCAGCAGCGGTCCCACGTGGCAGGTAAGTTGCTTATTTTTGTTTGTTTTTGTTTTTGTTTTTGGCTGTTCTAAAGCTAAATTAACTAGGGTTCTAGCAATGAAATTGGAATTCTAGATGCTAGACTCATTTCTTCAACTATTTTCCAAAATGTTAGGCTTGGGATCAATGTAATAATTAACTTGTAAGTATAACATTTCATTTACAGAGGGAGTTAACTGAATTTGCATCTTCCCGATTTACTCAAGGTGAGCAACTACAGAAAATCATTTGGTCTAGATGTACAAATGAGTTTCAATTTAATTTGTTAACGTTCTTGGGATAGCTGGGAGGTTAGGAACGTATACGAATTTTAGAATCATGAGTTTTAGTGGCATTAGTTTTGCTGTTCGATTTCATGTTAACCCTAAGGGCGCATGTTAGGGTTTTTAATCGAAATTATTTTTGAAATATCTATATGCATGCATGCGAACGAAGGAAATCATTTTTGTTCACGAAAATTTTCACTGACCTTGTATTTGAGAATAGGGTCACTACAGTGACCTTGAATCGGTGGGTGCCTTTGAACGGAGTGACTCGAAGATATGCCACATCGCCAACCTAAAAGGTGATCTCTCTTCGCTTTGGGTCGGCATATTGCTTTTGGCGAGACTGAGCAGCACGGAGACGTTCTCGGATAACTCGGACTTGAGCTTCGGCTGCTTTTATGAAATCAGGTCCAAGGAGTGGACGCTCTCCGGTCTCAGAGCAATTAAGAGGGGTCCTGCATCTTCTCCCATAAAGAACTTCAAAAGGTGCCATGCCGAGACTAGCTTGATAGCTGTTGTTGTAAGAAAATTCAGCGTAGGGAAGGGATTTCTCCCAATTGGCCCCGAAGGATAGAATACATGCCCGCAGCATGTTTTCTAGGACTTGGTTGGTTCTTTCAGTTTGACCTCCGGTTTGCGGGTGATATGCGGTACCGAAGGAGAGACGAGTGCCCATAGCTTCTTGGAGGGACTTCCAAAACCGATTGACGAATTGAGAGCCCCGATCAGAAACTATTCGCTTTGGGACTCCATGGAGGCAAACAATCCTGGAGATGTAAAGATTAGCCAACTGACTTACTTTGAAAGTGGTTCTTGACGGGAATGAAATAAGCCACCTTGGAAAGGCGATCGACAATAACCCAAATAGCATCATGCCCTTTTTTAGTTCTTGGAAGACCGACAATAAAATCCATGCCGATCTCTTCCCATTTCCACTCGGGGATGGGGAGAGGTTGGAGAGTTCCAGCTGGTCGCTGATGCTCAGCTTTGACACGGCAGTAGACGTCACACTTAGAAATGAACTTGGTGATTTCTCGTTTCATCCGAGTCCACCAAAATCGCTGCCGTAGATCGTGGTACATTTTGGTGCTGCCAGGGTGGATAGAAAGAGGGGAATCATGAGCTTCCCAGAGAATAAGGGATTTCAACCCCTCATCCTTGGGCATGACCAGACGATTACCAAACCAAAGGATGCCATGCTCATCCTCAGATAAACAAGTTGCAGCTTCGGTTTTCATCTTTTCTTTAATTTTGTGAATTTCGGCACTTGCAAGTTGGGCAGCTTTGATTTGATCTTCAAGAGAGGGTTTCACTTCAAGGGCAGTGAGAAAACCTTGCTCTCCCATCTCGAGGTTGAGTCGAAGAAATTCTTGACAAAGAAGTGGTTGTTGCTCTTGTATCATCAGATTATTGCAATAAGCCTTTCGACTTAATGCATCGGCTACAACATTAGCTTTGCCGAGAGTATAATTGAGACTGATATCATAATCCTTGATAAGTTCTAACCATCTTCTTTGCCTTAGGTTCAGATCTGGTTGGGTGAATAAATACTTCAGGCTTTTATGGTTGGAAAAGATTTCGCAGCGGTTACCGATGAGGTAATGCCGCCAGATCTTCAGGGCATGGACCACTGCGGCTAATTCCAGGTCATGAGTGGGGTAATTGAGCTCATGGGGGCGGATTTGGCGAGAAGCATAAGCAACTACTTTGCCTTCTTGCATGAGAACGCACCTGAGACCTTGTCGAGAAGCATCACAGTAAATTTTGAAGTTTTTGTGGATGTCAGGAAGAACCAGAACAGGAGCGGTGGTTAGCCTCTCCTTGAGCTTCTGAAAACTTTCTTCGCATTTAGAGGACCAGAGATACTTCTTATCCTTCTTGAGTAGCTCCGTCATAGGTTTGGCAATGGAAGAAAGCCCCTCGATGAAGCGGCGATAATAACCCGCTAAACTGAGAAAGCTTCGGATTTGATGAACAGATGTTGGTTGCTTCCATTCCTAAACAGCACGGACTTTACTTGGGTCTACCACAGCACCCTTCACTACTTTTCCAAAATTCACATTTCGAGAATTTGGCATAAAGACGATGCTCGCGAAGTTTTTCGAGCACCAAGCGCAAGTGATTTGTGTGCTCTTCTTCAGAGGGGGAGTAAATTAGTATGTCGTCGATGAAAATGACTACAAACTTATCCAAATACTCCATGAAAACTGAATTCATAAGTTGCATAAAGGTGGATGGAGCATTGGTAAGACCGAAAGACATGACCGTATACTCGTACGAGCCGTAACGAGTAGTAAAGGTTGTTTTTGGGATATCTTCCGATCTGATTTTGATTTGGTGGTAGCCCAAACGGAGATCAATCTTGGAGAATACTGAAGCGCCGGTCAATTGGTCGAAGAGATCATCAATCCAGGGAAGAGGATACTTATTTTTGATGGTAACTTCATTTAACGGACGATAATCGATGACCATGCAGAGGGAACCGTCCTTCTTTTTCACAAACATTGCAGGACAGCCCCAAGAAGAGGAGCTCAGCCGAATATAACCTTTATCTTCCAATTCTTTTAATTGCTTTTTCATTTCAGCTAGCTCATTTGGAGGAATTCGGTATGGTCTCTTAGAGATTGGAGCGGTTCCAGGTGGAAGTTCAATAACAAACTCCACACTGCGGTCGGGTGGCATACCCGGCAATTCCTCGGGGAAGACATCTGGGAAATTGCAAACCACTGGAACGTCTTCAATAGCAAGGGATGGCACTTCAATAAGGGCATAGAGCTGAGATTTTAAGAGTTGCGAAGCAAAAACAATGTTCCTGCCTTCAGGGCTTGCAAGGGTTATAGTTCTGCGGGCACAATCAATTTTGGCTTCATGCTTAGACAACCAATTCATACCAAGAATGACATCAATGCTCGCTGAACCGAGCACGATGAGAGTCGTAGAAAATTCAACCCCATTTATATCGATCTTAACACCCTCGCATTCCTGCTCAGTCCTCTTTTCTGAGCTGGGTGTTTGAATTATAAGAGGAGTGCATAAAGGTTTGAAAGAGATGCCATGATGCTCAGCAAATTCTCTAGATATAAAAGAATGAGATGCTCTGGAATCAAATAGTACGCTTGCAGGAGCTAAGTTCACAAATAGCATACCGATAACAACATCCGGGGCTCCTTCGTCTTCTTCAGCTGTAAAATGGTTCACTCGACCATGGGCTGCACCTTGAGGATGGTTAGGTTGTTGCTTCTGAACTTGGGGGCCATTCCTTGGTGGTCATCGAGGTGGTGGAGTTGCCGAAGAATTGGCGGCCAGAGGATGAGGACACTTGATCGCATAATGTCCCCGCTGACCACAACGGAAGCAGTTAATATGCGGGTAGGTAGGGCTGGTCCCCTGCGAACTCCCTTGTGGACGAGACTGATATGCTAGAGTTTGTGGCCACGGAGGATGTCCACCCTGCCGTGGGGGTGGTGGAGTCGGAAGACGAGGCACAGAAGGCGGCGCATAACGGGGTTTCTGATAGCTACTGCTTGCTGATTTTGTAGCTTCCCTCTCACGCTTGCACGAGAGTTCAAGAGATTCTAGCTTGCTTTCTTTAATAAGAGCTTTGTTGACCAGGTATTCAAAGTCTGGACAATCCAGCATGGAAAGTTCGTTCTGCATCTCTTCAGTTAGACCTTTCATGAACTTCCTTCGACGCGCCTCATCTGAAGACACTTCATCAGGAGCATATCGTGCTAGATGGTTGAAGCGATGAAAGTATTCAGTGACCGAGCTTTTGTTTTGCTTCAGAGCCAAGAATTCATCCCTCTTGTTGTCCATGAGACCTTTGGGGATGTGAGCACGACGAAAGGCTTTACAGAAATCCTTCCAAACCATATTCTTGGCGGAAGGTTGAGTGATGAGAAGATTATCCCACCAGGCACTGGCTGCTCCTTCCAGCAAATATGATGCGAAAAGAACTTTATCCCGGTCAGCGAACTGAGCAAGAGTGAACTTCTTTTCCAGAATGTGGAGCCAATCATCCGCTTCCAGAGGATCCACTGCTTCGAATAAGGTTGGAGGAGATATTCGCTGAAAGTCCAAAAACCCTCCTTTAACTTGACCTTCGGCAGGAGACTTTTCCATATGCTGGACAAGTCTCTCAAGAATTCTGTTTTGGTCCTGACGATTGTGCTCCATTTGAAGGAGCACCTCAACCAGAGATAGAGTGGGAGGCGGCGGAGGAGCATCGTGGGCTGCTCCATGCTCATCCCCGGAGCCATTTCCAGACATCCTGCAGGACAGATTCAATAGACAGCAGGATGAGACAACATTAACGCGAGCAAGATATTAAACATGTGGAACATCAATAATACATGTTTCATTTCGTTCCAACTCGATAAAGCATTTATCAAGGAGACAACTTGTCGACGATCGGTGAATCGGTGATCTTACGGTACTCGTGGAATGATGATTACTGGGGGGTAGGGACCTCTAGGGCCCAAGTGCCAGGAGCTCTGACAGCAGGGGACAGCCGTTTTTATACAGGTTCGGGCCTCCCTCAGGATAATAACCCTACGTCCTGTTGCTATATATTGATGGAGAACATGCTTACAATGGGTTCTAGGGCTTCGCCTCCTGAGATCCTATGCTGCTGGTGCTGCGACTAGATTGATCTGTTGGACCTTGTAGAATCTCCTAGAACCCCCCTCCCCTATGGGGTTGCTGATCCTTATATAGGGGGTTCCCAGGGTCGTACCGGACGGGGACTTACGCCCGAGTAGGACTCTGGTCTCCTTAAACGTCAGGATTGACTTCCTAGTTTAATGGGAGTCTTCCCTTCTCGAGAGGGGTTACCTTGTTGTCCAGGGATCCTTACCGGGTACGCTGTACCTTCCTAAAGTCCTGGGATTCTGTATACGGACACCCCTAATACGCGGGATACCGTACTAGTCGTCATCAAGCCCCCCATCAATACGTGAAGTGAGGTCATGATGGTTCTGTTGGAAATCTGCCCTTGTCGGGGAAGAAACTCCGAGTAGGCGCGCGATCCGAGTAGTCTTTGTCGGCGACTTCTCCGAGTAGGCTCAATCCCTACTGGGTAGTCATAAAAGCCTTATCGGAATAATCCTTTGGAAAATCCAGAATACTTTTCCAATCTGATCTGATCCGTCGATCAAGGACACGCGTCCGCCTGGCATATTTTTAGGAAACGGAACCATCGTGGCAGAAATTTCACGTGGTGATGAAGAATCTTTTCTCTCTGTGCATCGTGGTGCCGTTAACGTGCGCTGAACCACGGTGCGTTCCTCTGGGTCGTGGGTTGTCAGACCCTCTTTTTCCCGCGAAGCGCCCTGTAAGCGGAAAAAGCAACTGCCCGCATTAAATGCGATGGAACTGATCGTGCCAAAAACCGCGCTCGGTTCCGGCGAAAGTTTAAATCTTTAGGAGTCCAAGAATTGGGGTTTTGCACGCATTGTCTCTTTGCCTCCTAGCCTTCTTGACTCCTTCTTCCTTCCTCTCCGTGCCATGGCCGGGAGCCCGTTGGTTGACGACTCATGGCCGCGCTCGGAGATGACCGAGGCGAAACTCGCATCTTCCCTAGAACTAACTCTGATCCAATCGACCCGCCAAGCCAAGTTCCGCCATGTCCGGGGCGAGAGAGTTCCTGAACCCGAATCCAGCTGGCTGGTTGTCTTCCCCAACTTTTTCCGGTGTGGGTTCTTCTTGCCTACTTCCACCTTCCTACATTCGATCTTACTGTTCTATCAGGTTGAGGTGGTGAACCTGGACCCGGCCTCGTACACTCTCCTGAGTGTATTCGCTCATCTGTGCGAAGCTTTCCTTGGGGTTCAGCCATCGTTGGATTTATTCAGATACTATCACAAGATGGAGAGGACCAAGAAGAAAGTAGTAGGAGGCGCGAGTGTTCGTCTTCGAGAAGATCGGGCCGCGGAGTACATCGATGCCACTGGAATCCGATCCTTTCCAGGATGGGAGTATGAGTGGTGCTATTACCGTCCATCGATCCCCTTGAGCATAAGGTACTGGGGAACTCCGCCCGACGTGGCATCCACCTTGACCGACGAGACCCTGCTCGACTCCCGTCTCCAGCACCTGGTCGGGGAAGTCAAGGCTCTCCGAACTCGAGGCTTGTCCTCGGCCGATGTTGTTGCCGACTTCATCAGGCGTGGAATTTGCCCCTTACGGTTTAGGGAGACAGGCACTTGGGACTCGACAAGCGATCCATACCAACGGCGGAGAAAAATGGGTAAGCTTTTTTTCCTCATAACCCAGTATGCAGGACTCGACAGGGTGTCCTAGCTCTTTCTTTGTTTTGAACAGCCCTCTCGGAAGCGGAAGTGTCCGAGAAGGTAAAAACTCTCTTCAAGCGTGTACCTCCACCCAATCGCCAGGATGTCACCACGTCGCTACCTCTTCGACCTCTGCATGAGCGGGAAGAGGTTCTAGCGGTAATCCTTTTTTTTAGGTCCTTAGATCTTTCAAGCCCACCTCACACTGGTTTTGTGGGATGGACCCTCTCTGCAGAGAGAAGGACGTGGAATAGATGATCCCGAAGCTGGGCCCTCTATTCCTAGTCGATGCTCGACCGCGTCTGAGGACCAACGCGACGGGGACACCCAGCCCACGGAGAAGGTGGAAGAAGCTACGCGGGGTGAATCGAGATCCATACCGCCGCCCTGCCTTCGTGGAGCGAGAGATCCTTCGGTCCGACGAAGACGTTCTATTTCGCTGAAGAGGGCAAGGTACCATCCTTCCGCTTCTTGCTTTGTCGAGCCTACGCTCCTAGTTCTGGGTTCTGAATGCGACCTGCAGGGAAGTTTCTCCACCGAAACCCACCCCTCTTGCTGCTCCGCGGAGGAAGTTGTCTATCAGATTGCTTCCTAGTCGGAGCCCGGTTGGCGTGGTATCCTCCCTATCATCCATCAAGGACCAGCCGACGCCAAGTCACCAGGGTGGGGAAACCTCGGTTGAAGATGATCCCATAGCGCTACTCAGACCCTTGGTGGAGGTAGGAAAGGTTCCTGCTCGTTATTGGTTTCGTCAGATAATATTGCCAGCCTATCTGATCTTGGCATGTTCTTCTCAGCGTGCTCATGATAGGTGGAACTCTGTTCGCGGCGAGGTCCAGTTACTTCGAGACCAAACAGCTCAGCTTTCCGATGCACTTTCTCGGGAGAAAGCGCAAGCCTCGTCTGCCGAGGAGAACCTGTTGAAGATGGCAGATCGCCTAGAGCTGGTACTTACCACGGTTGGTGCGTCTATCCGAGCCACGAAGAGTCTTCCTGATCGTCTGGCGGAATTGGATCGAGCCGCTCAAGATTTTTCTGGGCGTTTGCATCTACCTGACTTGTAAATGCATGGCCTTCGTATGTACGGCAGACATGTATAGAATTTCTATCTTTTCTGATGGATGACTTCTGAGCCTAAGTCTTTGGACCAGCCCCCGACTGTCCACTCGAGGGATGCTCTCGAGCGTACAGTCGATTAGTCTCAAACGTAAAACTTCTGAAGCTGATCGATATTCTAGGAATTCGATAGGACTCGGCTGTCTTCCATCGCTAGTCGGAAAGACCCCGGTCACGTTACTTCGACTATCGTGTAAGGACCTTCCCATTTGGGAGATAGCTTATTGCTATTGCTTTTATTTTGCACGAGTCGTAGGACGAGGTCTCCGACCTGCAGTGAGCGTTGTCGAACATGTCTGTCATAGTAATGACGGAGGTTTTGCTGGTAGCGGGTGGCCCGGAGCAGAGCCTGGGTCTGTTTTTCCTCAATGAAGTTGAGGTCATCCTCTCTTCGAGGGATTTCTTCCTTGTCAGTGTACAATTCTACCCGAGGTGATTTTAGGATAAGTTCACACGGCAGCATGGCCTCGGCTCCATATACCAGGCCGAACGGTGTTTCTCCGGTGGCCCAGTTGGAGGTTGTTCATAGGGCCCAGAGGACGGAGGGCAACTCACGTACCCAAGCCTTGGCGTGGGTGGAGAGTCTATCGAAGACGCGAGTTTTCATCCCCTGGAGTATAAGTCCATTGGCGCGTTCGACCTGTCCGTTGCTCTGTGGGTGTGCAACCGAGGCATAGCATATCGTGGTGCCAAGCTCGGTGCAGTATTCGATGAAGTCGGAGCTGGAGAACTGAGTACCGTTGTCGGTTATGATTCTGCTCGGGATGCCAAACCTAGTCATAACGTTTCGCATTATGAACCGCTTGGCTGCTTCCGACGTGATCTGCGAGATGGGTTCGGCTTCGATCCATTTGGTGAACGTATCGATCACGACGAAGAGGAACTTATAACCCCCGGGTGCCACCGGGAATGGCCCTAGGATATCGAGGCCCCATGCGACGAATGGCCATGACAAGGGAATTGTCTGTAATGCTTGGGCAGGCTAGTGAATGCGTCTGCGGTGAAATTGGCACTGACGGTATCGCTTCACTAACTCGCTTGCGTCATGTAGGGCTGTCGGCCAATAGAATCCTTGTCTAAAGGCCTTTCCGACCAGGGTTCAGAAAGATGCATGTGCCCCGCACACCCCTCCATGGATCTCTTCGAGTAATCTTATACTCTGCGTCTGAGGGATACACCGCATGAGCACTCCGTGGGCCCCTCATCGGTAGAGGGCCCCATCGACCAGGGAATACATCCTGGCGCGTCAGGCAATTTGCTCGGAAAGCGTATCGTCCTCAGGTGTAGTTCGATCGAGAAGGTACCTGCGGATGGGCTCTATCCACGAATCTTCAAGATCGAGGGGAGCGACGAGGCACCCCGCCACTCCCCTCGGAGTGTCAATACCTGGTGACACCCTTGAGTGGTGCTTAACCACCTCTCCTTCGTCCCCGGGTTCAAGAGAAGCCACGGACGGCGTCGAGATCCTTTCTACAAAGGCCCCGGGTGGGCATGGAGATCGTGAGGAAGCTAGGCGGGCAAGACTGTCGGCTTGGCAGTTATCCTTTCGAGGGATATACCGTACTTCAAAACCGACGAACTTCTTCTCTAGCTTTCTCACCTCCGCAAGGTAAGCCGCCATATTCGGGTCTGTAGTCTGGTACTCCTTGGACACTTGTCTTGCTACCAACTGCGAGTCTCCATTCACGGGAAGGCGGCGAATACCGAGTGCTGAAGCGACTCTAAGACCGGCTAGCAACCCTTCGTACTCAGCTACGTTATTTGTGGCCGGGAAGTCAATCTGTAGTATATGCTGTAGGCGTTCTCCGGTTGGGGAGGTCAAGATTATCCCAGCCCCCGCGCCTTTGATGGTTAAGGAACCGTCGAAGTGTAGTGTCCAAATATCGTCCTTTACTGCTGGTGACGCCGCATAGTCGGGCTCCGTCCATTCAGTGACAAAGTCAGCGAGGACTTGCGACTTGACCGCCGTGCGCCGAACAAAGTGGATGTCGAACTCTCCGAGCTCAACAGCCCACTTGGTGATTCGACCTATGGCCTCGCGGTTGCGGAGGATTTCTCCCAAAGGGTAGGTGGTCGGGACCGTGACCGTGTGAGCTTGGAAATAGTGTCGAAGCTTGCGAGACGTGGTGAGGACCGCGTACAGGAGCTTTTGAACTTGGGGATAACGCTCCTTGGGTCCATACAGGATCTTGCTGATGTAGTACACTGGTTTCTGGGCCTTCTCATGGTGCTCGGAAGTTCCACGTTCCACCGTCAACAATCCGCTGACCGCGGACGGCCCGGCCGCGACGTACAGCAGTAACCCTTCCTCGGGATTAGGCGCGACCAGTACCGGGGGGTGGTTAAGTATTCTTTGAACTCTTGGAATGACGCTTCTGACTCCGCTGTCCACTCGAAGCCGTCGTGTTGCCGCAGATGTCTGAAGAAAGGAATTCCACGGTCTCCTAGCCGGGATATGAATCGGCTCATAGCCGCCATGCAACCCGTGAGTCTTTGGACGTCTCGGACCGTTTTTGGGGACCTCATCTCCGCGATCGCCTGTATTTTATCGGGATTTGCCTCAATTCCCCAGTGCGATACCAAGAAACCGAGTAGTTTTCCGGCGCTGACTCCGAAGGTACATTTCTCTGGGTTCAACATTATTCTGTTTCTCCGGATGTTGGTGAATGTTTCCAGTAGGTCCGAGAGCAGGTCTTCTTTCTTCTTTGTTTTTACGATGAGGTCATCGATGTATGCTTCAACGTTCCAACCAATTTGGCTGTGGAGGGCAAGCTGCATTCCGCGTTGATACGTTGCTCCCGTGTTTTTTAGTCCGAAAGGCATCTTCGAATAGCAGAATACCCCGAACGGAGTTACAAAGGAAGTTTTCTCCTCATCCTCCCAACACATGCTTATTTGGTGATAGCCCGAATAGGCGTCGAGAAGGCTTAGATAGTCGCATCCTGATGTTGAATCCACTATCTGATCTATTCTGGGTAAGGGGAAGCGTCCTTTGGGCAGGCCTTGTTGAGATCTGTGAAATCGACGCACATCCGCCACTTTTCATTGGCTTTCTTGACCATAACTGGATTGGCGAGCCATTCAGGGTGCTCAACTTCTCGGATAAACCCGGCCTTCAGGAGTTTTTTGATTTCCACCTTGATGGCTTCTTTCTGATCTGGGGCGAATCGCCGTAGTTTTTGTTTCACTGGTACGGCGTCCTTACGGACAGCTAGCCTGTGCTCAATCACTTCCCTGGGGATTCCAGGCATGTCGGATGGTTGCCACGCGAAGACGTTCGAATTACCCCGGAGAAAAACGATGAGCGACGATTCCAAGTCTGGATCAAGCGTTGACCCGATCCGGACTGTCTTGGAGGGCTCTGCTGGACTAGAGGAATTACTTTTATCTCGCCGTGGGTCTTCACGGCCGCGCTGGTTTTTGAGGGCATATGCTCCCCGTCCCCAAGGTGTACTCGTATGTGGTCGAGGCTACTCTTATCGCAGAGGAGCGCTTCTCTGGGGGAACTCCTTATCGTGAGGACACCTTTTGGGTCGGGCATCTTTATGCACGGGTAGGCGTAGTGCGTAGGTGTCACGGACCTAGAATTGCATATGATTAAGGGAACGCGAAGTCGCCAAGGACCGAAGGACTCGTCAGCCCGGTGGCACGGTACCTGCGCCATACGCACCAAAGTGGAACGATCCGACACCCGCCACGTGCGAGCCGGCCGGAAGCGACCCATCTTCCCAGAACCACATACGATTCCATGACCCGGTGAAGGTTCAGAGTCGTTCCCGAATCCTACGACAACAAACAAGGTCGGAGGAGCCCGGCAGTTCTACCCACACCCTAACCTAGCTCGGAGGCTAGTGGGTCGCTCGAAAGCCCGGTAGAACACGCCCACACCCTGCCTGGCCGGCACAGCATCTCAGCCAGCGGGTCACTCAACCAACGCTTGCTCAACTTAGTAGAACAAGGTACGGCTTCGACGCTTCATGGCATACCCGTACACTTCATAACATTCACACACTGTGCAAGGGCAGCCTGATTTAACAACTTGGATATCATCACAAAGCTCTACAAAATGATATTACTAATAACAGTCCACGATGGGACAACATATTACATTAGTCGGACATATCCGAAATCATATCCGAGTATGGAGTAAATAAACGTCAGCGGAAGAACAGTAAATGAGTCCCACAGCGGCATGATGTCCGCTGAACAAAAGCTACAACCCATCCCATGGGCCGAACACTACCGAGGAAACACAAGTTCAGGCATCATCGAAATAATCTTCTACCACCGGCTCACCTGCAAGCTCCAGGAGTAACCTGGGTGAGTACGAACGTACTCGCAAGACTTATTCGTGCTTGATTAAATGTCCTACTCATACTAGTATAACCACGATTAAACATGAATGCTTCTCAGAGTAACAATATACAAGTTAAGAACATAGCATTAACAGGGTAAAATAGCAACAGACTAACTCAGAATACAACATAACACAACCAAGTCACCATAAGATCAAATCATCAAATCCAAATCCATCAGGGCAGCCCGTGAGTCCAATCCAAATTAATCCATTAAACCTCATCCAATTTAATTAGGGCAGCCCCTAAATCCAATCCAAATAGATCCAATCCACATATGTTCAGTTAAATCTCTCGAACCACTACCGACAACTCAATCCCTGCAGGCATAGTGAGTGCATAACAGTTTGGAGGTAGCGAGCCTCTCAAAGTGCATGGAGGCTTACCCCAACTATCCTCAGTATTGGTTCTCGCTAGCGTTCACGTGTGATAAGGGATGGTGACACGCTGAAGATAGGGTTGATGTGACGACAAATCTCTACTTACTCCTGGGTCGCCATCAAACTACGATAAACATCAACCGTACCCATTGTGCACGCCCTCGGCTCTCCCATCTCACTTAACAATTTAGTTGAAGAGCCATCAGACATTCTCAACCTAAGACACATCCTACACATGCTAGTGTACGCAACTTGCGACGATTCACCGATAAACATTCATACACATAGCACATATAAAGAGGGCATACACAAGAGTACGGAAGGTAAAGATGCAACAAGCTCTGCTTGCCTGATTCGGGTCGTTCTTGGTCTTGCGGGGAGCTGTAAGCCTGGTGGTCACCCTCTTCGGACTCTGTTGCGATTAATCACGAACACCGGAAAAGAAACGATAAAGAAAACATTAAGATTCGGCATGTATGCATGTACGAATGATGTGCGCTACATGAGGCCAGATGTGTAGTGGGTGTCGAGGAGTCGTGATAATCTACGTAGGTTCATATTAGGTCATCGGAGACATGTGATATCTAGCATGCATGCATGGTGATTCAGAATGCTCCGATGAGTTTGGGTTGTGTCTTTAGTGGTGAAACATGGCAAAGGTGTGTATTAAACCAATGTTAGATTACGTTATGCAATAGGAGTTTAGGATACTTGGAATCGTACGAATCGGAGATTAACTCGCAAAGCTAGGGTTTTATGGGGTTGCGACAGGGCAAAAAAACAACTCTAAATATGGTGCTGTGCCCGTATCCAAAATTAATCCTTGTTTCAGTCAAGATGTAGGAAACTTCCTAAGCTTTTCAACGGTATAAAGTTTGTTAAAATCCGAGCCATGGATCACAAGTTATTGCATTTTGAAACTAGCCGGGACAAATGATTAAACCCTAGATAACCTACTGTGCATGTAATCAAAATGAACTTTTGATGCGTCCAAGTTGTAGAGATTTTCACCAGCTTTCCAATGATATATAATTTGTCAAATTTGGATTCACGGTTCAAAAGATATGAAGGTTTGAATTTTACCACAAAATCTGCCCAAATCTAACCTAACCCTAATTGCTATGCGTACCCAGGCCTAATCTCTCTCTCTCTGCGCTACTGGATCTTCTTGCTAACTCCACCCGAGAACGCACTCCAAAACTAACCCTCATAACCCGCACCTACTGCCTGGTGGACCCCCGAGGTCCGTTGCCCGGGAGCTCGAGATCCAATCGGACAGCGCCACGCGTCCCTCTCTCTTTCCCTCTTCATCTCTCTCTTCCTTCTCTCGGAACCGACCGGAGGAAGGGCTCAGGCGGCGGTGGGCTCGCCGGAGCATCACCGGAAATGGCTCCGGGACCCGGTCGAGCTCGGGGAAATGGCAGAAGGTCGAGGAGCTCACCCCAGATCTGATTCGGTGCTCGGGGAGGGTTGCTGGAGGTGGGATGGCTCGTCGGAGAAGACACCGGAGCTCGGGAAGAAGAGAGTTGGGCGCTAGGGTTTTGGGGGGCGGAGAGAACGGGAAGGAGAGGGGAAGGAGGCTGTCGGGAGCGGGGTTTTAAAGGGCGGCGGCTGTAATGCTCCAATTTCTTAACACACGAGATCAGTGAAGGTCATCGTGTATAAATCGGTTTTCTTTTCATGCATGCATGCATTTAGGCCATCAAGATATGACGTCGATTAAAACCTTGCCACATGGTCTGAAAGCAATCTTAATTAAGTAAAACTCTAAACCTAGTTTCACCTCAAATCTCACCTTACTAATTCTTTATAAGTACCAAATACCTCGGCGGGCTAACGTCCAAATTTTAAGTCAATTGGACAACGTCTGAATACTTAGCGAAATGATTAATCCTTAGTTAGCACCACGAATAAACTGTTGTACTAAACACAATTATAACCAGCTTAATCATCTAATAGCACTCGGTGGATGAGCTAAAAGTGTAATAGCAAGTTACGCATGCATCAGTTTAAAGAGAGGTGTTCGATTGTAAATTTGATGGTTATCGAGTTGTCACTAAATTGATGAAGTTTCAACCCCTTAGATGTCCTATAATCTCAATGACTAGCGAATCCATTAGCTAACATACCAATTGCTTAAGATTAGGATATAATCATCTGTTAACCACATGTTGCTACCAACTAAACCGCAATTAGGAAGATAATGGCGGATAAAGACACAAGTGGGTTGTCAGCTAATTAAAATAAATTGCTGTAGGCCAACACTATTAGGTACAAGCCACCTGTAGTTCTTTTCTCCACCTGGTACACATGCACACCCACCCACCGTTCTTTTCTTTCTTCCACACGCAACACAGCACGGCAGTCTCTTTTCTTCTCCAGCAGCCATCTTCTTTCCCCAAATCCCGCTGCCGAGCTCCCCCAAGAAACACCACCGCGCGCTGCCTGGCTCCCCGCCGGTCGCACGCTCTCCCCCTCCCCTTGCCACCGCCACGCCTCCTCTGGAGCCTCCCCTGCGCGCCACCCGTGCTGCTCTCCCGCCCCGTCGCCGCCGGTGCTCCGCTGCCGCCCCTGGCGGGTTGAGCCACCCGCTGGCCGCCCCTCCTCTCCGTCGGCCGGCGAGCCACCTCCCCACCGCGCACTCCGGCTCCCCTTCACGCGCCGCGCCGCCCTTGGCTGAGCCCGCGCCGCCGTCGGCCGGGTGGACCACACCAGATCCGCCGCCTCCCTGCCGCGCCCCCGTCGCGCGCCACGACCGCTGCCGCGGCATGCAGCCGAGCCACCGCGCCGCCCTTCCTCGTGCCGCGGCAGCCAAACACCGCCGGCTGCAGCTCCTCCCGCCTCGGCTGCCCCATCACCGAACCACCGGTGTGCCTCCTCCCGCTCGCATGCATGCCCCGGCGTGCTCGCCGGCGTGCCCGCGCGCCGTCACCCCTCCATGCGCCGCCCACTACGCCACCTCCTCTCCTTTTTGCTTGCTGCGCTCGGGCTGCCCTGCCGCACCTCCGCCCGTGCCAGCGCCACCCGTGGCCCTCGGCCTATTTGCCACCCCCACGAGCCAGCTCCAGCACCCCGCCGTCGCTCCACCCAAGCAGCAGCAAGCCGTGGCTGAGGCTGCCGCTGCCTCCGGTCGTCTCCCCTCCTGTCAAGCCACTGGAGCGCGCCTACGCCAACTCTTCGCCGCGCCGCGTCTACGTCCGAGTTCACCGGTGACCTGCATCAGCATCTGTGTCCACTCCCTCAAGACTTCAATCAATGAGCTGCTGAATCCGGTTACCACATCCTTAATAGAGTTAGTTGGTGTGGAGGCGAGTAGTTAACGCGCTGGTTGGCTGACGTCGGGTAAGGCAGCTGCTGTTGAAGCTCCTAGCTGGTGCCATGAATATAGGTATACGGTTAAAACATCCTTAACCATCTAGTTGAACGATTAAATGCGCTAATGACTGGAATTGATAGCTCAGGGTTAGTAAATGTCGTTGCATGCCATTAGTTTAGTTGAAGTCAGTCAGAAGGGTCATGCATGGATGTACCTAACGAATTTCCCTTTTCGATTAACTGCTAGCTAATAACAGTACTAACCCTAATCACCGTTACTCTCTCAGATGAATGTTCAACTAATCAACTGAGTTAAGACCATTATTGGTTGTTAGGTCGGTTGTTATCAGTTAGCATAATCGTGAGAACTTAAAGAACTGATTGAAGTTGACAAATCTATGGCTTGCTATAGGATCAATGTACTCGATCCATTCCTGTGTGTGTAACCATCACGTATATGAGCATAGTTTCTGAATTTATGTGATTATTAGTTAAGATTGACTAATCAAGTAATGCATTCCTTGGTTAAGTATACCGGGTTAAGACATGATCACCAATTTAAAAATACATTAACAACCATGTCGACTCATGTAATAAACTAAGTAATTAAACTCTGAAATGATATGCGACCCGACAAATGTCCGTGCCGCATCATTACCAAATTAAGCAAGTGGTAACTAGTTGATATACAAATATGCCTAAACCTAACAGTTAGTTTCATCCTTTAATCGTTCAATCAATGTATACACCTAGGTACAAAGTATCCCCAAAGGAAATCCATTAGTTCTGTGATATGTGAAATCACGCAACGAATTCTTGATTAACTAGGAAATATAATATCTGCAAGGATGAGATGATAAACCTACTTGTTGGTCTTAGATAATGTAATAATATTGGAAATGAGATATACAATACCTTGTTCTTTACTAAGAAGAAGACAGGAAATGCTAAGTTAAATTAAACTTGTAGAACTCGTAGAAAATGCATACCACCTCTAAATATATGGATACTAGAGAATCTAGCTTAACAGTTAAGATAACCGCGTTTGGTACCCTAATTCCGGTTAGTACATAGCTACAACATCCAAGTATGTTCTAGTACAAACCATGCATATCATATTCCATGCACGCATATATTGCACGTAACCTCGATAAGTTGAACTCAAGCTGTGCATGTAGTCATAGTTCCTCGACATCACCTCCCTATCATTGTAGGAGCATGTAGCTAGCGTCAATCATTCACGCATGCATGCTGGTTCTTATTATTTCTTTCTCGTTTGTTCCCGGTATCGCTTTTGCTCGAAACAGAGCCCGAAGAAGGAGACCACCCGGCTTACTGCTCCCCGCAAGACCAGGAACAACCCGAATCAGGCAAGCAGAGCTTGTTGCATCTTTACCTTCCGTACTCTTGTGTATGCCCTTGTTATATGTGCTATGTGTATGAATGTTTATCTGTGAATTGTCGCAAGTTGCGTACACTAGCATGTGTAGGATGTGTCTTACGTCGAGAACATCTGATGGCTCTTCAACTAAATGGTTAAGTGAGTTGCGAGAGCCGAGGGCGTGCACAATGGGTACGGTTGGTGTTCATCGTAGTTTGATGGCGACGCGGGAGTAAGTAGAGATTTAGTCGCCACACCAACCCTATCTTCAGCGTGTCACCATCCCTTATCACACGTGAACGCTAGCGAGAACCAACACTGAGGATAGTTGGGGTTTGTGCACTCACTATGCCTGCAGGGGTTGAGTTGTCGGTAGTGGTTCGAGAGATTAAAATGAACTTGTTGAGGATTGGATCAATTTGGATTGGATTTAGGGGCTGCCCGAATCGAATTGGATGAGGTTAATTGGATTGGTTTGGATTGGACTCATGGGTTGCCCCAATGGATTTGGATTTGATGACTTGATCTCGTGGTAACTTGGTTGTGGTATGTTTGTGTCCTGAGTTAGTCTGTCATTTAGTATGTCTTTACTTCACCTTATTACTATTATGTCCTTAAGTTGTATATTGTTACTCTGAGAAGCATTCATGTTTAATTGTGTTGTACTAGTATGAGTAGGACATTTAATCAAGCACGAATAAGTCTTGCGAGTACGTTTGTACTCACCTAGGTTAATCCTAGAGCTTGCAGGTGAGCCGGTGGTCGAGGATTATTTTGACGAAGCTTGAACTCGGGTTTCCTCGGTTGTGTTCGATTGTGGGATAGTTGGTGTTTTGTTCAGCGGCCCCTATGTCGTTGTGGGTCTAATCATTTTGCTTCCGCTGTTGTTGAACTTCTCCGTACTCGGATATGCTTTCGGATTTACCGCCTGATGTAATATATCGTCCCATCGGGGACTGTTATTAGTAATTTCGTAATGTAGTGCTTTGTGATGATATCCGAGTTGTTAATCCAGGCTGCCCCTACACAATGCGTGAATGATATGAAGTGTATGGGTATGCCGTGAAGGATCGAAGCCGTACCGTTTTCTACTAAGTCGGGCAGGTGTTGGATGAGTGACCCGCTGGCTGAGATGCTGTGCCGGCCAGGCAGGGTGTGGGCGTGTTCTACGGGCTCTCGAGCGACCCACTAGCCTCCGAGCTAGGTTAGGGTGAGGGTAGAATCGCCGGGCTCTTCCGACCTTGTTTGTCGTGGTAGGATTCGGGAACGACTCTGACTCCTCACCGGATTACGGAATCGTATGTGGTTTTGGGAAGATTGGTCGCTTCCAGCCGGCTCGCACGTGGCGGGTGTCGGATCGCTCTACCTTGGTGCGTACGGCGCAGGTACCCTGCCACCGGGCTGACGAGTCCTTCGGTCCTTGGCGACTTCGCGTTCCCCTAATCATATGCAATTCCGGGTCCGTGACAGCGGCGCGGCGCTTGGGCAACCCCGGTCGGGACGGCACCGCCCACCGGAGCCAGCGCGCGGCGGCGACGTGGAAGCCGGGCCCTGACAGGCGGGCCCGGGCGCTGGCGGGGGAGCGGGGGAAGGCGCATTCGGGAGCAGGCGCGACCGAGAGGGGAAGGTGGAAGCGGGGAGGGAGAAGGCGGCTTCCTGGTGGCGGGATCGAGTGGGCCGAGGTACTGGGCCGGCCGAGGGGGTTCCGGCCCACAGTAGTTAGGGTTTTTTTTTCTTTTTATTTTTAATTTCTATTCTTAGAGCTACCCCCATCGTTATTTTATGTACAATTTCTACTCCAAAGTTTATGAAATTTTTACAGGAGCTCTAATGTATTATTTGGGAGCTACTGAGAAAGTTTGAATCAATTTGAACAAGATTTGACCTAGTTTCTAGTTCAAATTTGAATTAGGGCTTGATTTGGGATTTGTGTCTGTGGTATTTTATGTGCCAGACTAGCTCCAAAAGTTATGAGATTTTGGCAGGGACTTCAAGGTGATTTATGGGACCTACTGTAAGGGTTTGAACCAAATTGAAGTTCATTTAAAGGGGTGTCTAGTTCAAATTTGAATTAGGGTCCGAGTTAGGGTTTTGAGCAGAAACTAGGTTTCGACTAATTCAAAAATTTTGAAACTTAGCAAGGGGCTAGGGTTGCCACTTTAGGAACTATTTGTGAACTTTGGGGAGTTCGCATCTGTCACGGACCCAGAATCCGCATATGATTAAGGGAACGCGAAGTCGCCAAGGACCGAAGGACTCGCTAGACCGGTGGCACGGTACCTGCGCCGTACGCACCAAGGTGAAGCGATCCGACACCCGCCACGAGCGAGCCGGTCGGAAGCGACCAATCTTCCCCAAACCACATACAGATCCCAGATACCGGTGAAGACTCAGAGTCGTTCCTGAATCCTACCACGACAAACAAGGTCGGAGGAGCCCGGCGATTCTACCCACACCCTAACCTAGCTCGGAAAAGCTAGTGGGTCGCTCGAAAGCCTGGTAGAACGCCCACACCCTGCCTGGCCGGCACTGCATCTCAGCCAGCGGGTCACTCAACCAACACCTGCTCGACTTAGTAGAAAATGGTACGGCCTCGTCCTTCACGGCATACCCATACACTTCATATCATTCACGCATTGTGCAGGGGCAGCCTGGATAACAACTCGGATATCATCACAAAGCTCTACAATATGATATTACTAATAACTGTCCACGATGGGACAACACATTACATCAGTCGGTTAAATCCGAAAACATATCCGAGTACGGAGAAGTTAACAACAGCGGAAGCAAAATAAATGAGACCCATAGCGGCACAGTGACCGCTGACCTAAGACCACATCTATCCCATGAATCGAATAGCTAACCAAGGAAACCGGAAGCTAAGCGGTATTGAAGTATTCCTCGACCACCGGCTCACCTGCAATGATCTAGGAATATCCTAGGTGAGTACGAAGGTACTCGCAAGACTTATTCGTGCTTGATTAAATGTCCTACACATACTAGTATAACAGTAATTAAACATGGCATAATTCGAGCGGAAAGGTACAACATTCAAGAACTTCATTGACAGAACAAGGTTCCCCATGGGAAACAACTCACAGATCAAAATTCACACGTATCCACGAAGGGACATGGTGGCACTCACTTGCCGTATCTTAATACATGGGTATAGAGGCACTCACTTGCCCACTATACACCTTAATACATGGGTATAGGGGCACTCACTTGCCCACTATACACCTTAATGAATAAGCAGGCACTCACTTGCCTTTTCCCACTCACTTGGGATATCACACCTCACCACATTGACACACATTCACATAATCTCTCGGATCGTTACCGGCAAATACATCCCCATGGAAATAACCAGTGCTCTTCACTCGGAGGTAGCTAATCTCCAAGTGACCGAGGCTCATCATGCGAAACGTCCATGGCAGAGATTTCCGCTAACGTCCACGCGGTGATAAGGGAAATGCTACGACCGGAATCACCTCAGGATGGTAGACCCTACCAACCGTATCCGTCGAACGGAATCACCTCAGGATGGCGGAACCAACCGTATCCGTCGAGCGGAATCACCTCAGGATGGTAGAACCTACCAACCGTATCCGTCGAGCACACCCTCGGCTCTCACACCTCACTTAAATAGATTCAAATTATTAGAAGGACCGAGTCAATTCCCAGCCATCGCTAGACACAACTGGCAGTACACCCTAACATGCTAGTTTCACCGAACTGAACCATACATTCCATACAACGATCCACACATCAACAGGTAATCAAGTAAAGTATATAAGTAACGATGCAAAGATGCAACAAGCTCTGCTTGCCTGGCTAGGGGTGTTCCTGATCTTGCTCCGATGTGTAAGCCGGGTGGTCAATTCCTTCAGGTGCTGTTGTGAACAAATATTGGTACCGGAAACAAACGAAAGAAACAACCATAAGAACCAGCATGTATGCATGATATGGGATGCATGTTTCTAAGATGGAAATACTAATGTCCAAAGGTTATGACTTTGCATATTACAGACTTCACTTATATAGCTTTAAGTGTAATCCTAATCATGCATGTCCATACAATTTAGCCTAACGTTATCTTGGGTTAGGAAGTTACTATCACTAGTAGTTATTTCAGTTAAGAGATATTGTAAACTAAGAGTACTAGAACTCTAATGCAACAGAGGTTTCTCAATTGGCATGAAAGGAGACTACTCATAACCCTCATGATGCATGCGGTGATATTAACGTTGCTTAGGACTAGGGTTATGATTTAGTGTCTTAGGAAGATTGGTTAGGTCCCAACCATTTGTATGACAATAAGGGTGCTGGATTATGAACCTATGCGACTGGAGTATCGATCTAACATGTTGAAAGCTACTCAGTTGGACCTAAGGTCATTCATTCATGAGTTGTCGAAAAATAACACGCATGAGAATGGAGCTAACATCCAATCAAATGCAACTACTTCTCAAGTCTTGAACCTTAGACTTTAGTTTGAACTAGATCATAGGAATTCCTCTAAGGGTTACGGACATGTGCAATATGTTGGAATCTAAGCTAATGCTCAAGAGCTATCGCGTGTCCAGGGTTAATCGGGATCTGAGAGAAAGTCCTAAACCCAACCTGCAAGGTACTCATATTGAAACTTTTTGTTCTAGCCAATTGTAGAGAATTCTATGAGGTTTCCAGAAAGTCAAAAATGTTAAATTTGGACCTACGGTTCAAAAGTTATGGCCTAAACAAATTCGTCGAGAATTCGGAGCAAACCCTAACTCTAACCTCTACCTTCGGCCAAATTTGGATTTAAATTCTACAAATCATGGAAATGTGTTTGGACCGAATTGTAGATAATTTCAAGAGGTTTCCAGAAAGTTAAATTTCACTGAATTCCGAGTTACGGTTTGAAAGATATCGCATTTTGTAATTCTTACCTGAATTGGAAATTCCAAACTCTAACCTAGCTGCCATTTTCGGCCAGACCTAAACTGCTACGTGTACCCGACATCTCACCCTAAAGCTAACCCTAACTCTAGCTTCTCTCACTGACATGGGGCCCCCACGGGCAGTGGGGATCAGAACCCGTGGCCAATGGGAAAAGGCCACGTGGCCCTCCCTTTCCTCACTGCTAGACCGGCCGAAAGGAGCTCGGAGGTGGCTCCCCGCCGGAGGAGCCCAAGGCTCCAGGGGAGGAGGCGGCTCGGGGAAGGGCAGCCGGGGCAGCGGAGCTTACCCCGACGACGACGAGCTATCGCGGGGAGCGGGGAAGGGTCGTGGGAGGCCAGCGACAAGGAGGTCCGCGGCGGCGGCCGGAGCAAGGTGGCGGGGGAGCTGCGGCTCGGATCTGAGGAAGAAGGGAGGTGGGGGAGATGAGGCGCGAGACGGGAAAGCGTAGGGGAGAAGAAGGGGGACCGGAGGCTCACCAACCGGCGGGAATCTCTCGCCGGAGACGCCACCGGAGACGGGGATGAAGCGGGCGGCGGCGGGAGCAGCTCGGCACGGAGGGGATCGGTGGCCTAGGGTTTGGGAGCGGGGCGAACGGGGAGAGCGGGGCGCGGTCCGAGACCCCCTTTATAGGGCGGCGGTCGGAACGGGGTGGGGGCGCCGCCCACTGCGGCTTACCGGAGGCGAGAACGTGGCGGCGGGGACCTGCGGGTGGGGCTGCGCACACAGGAAAGAGGAAGAGAGAGGATGACGGGGCGGGCCCGCGCGGCAGTGAGAGAAGGGGGGCCACGGGGAGGCTGACCAGCGGGGTCCGCATGCAGGAGAGAGAGAGAGGGGGGGAGAGGGCTGGCGGCCGGGCTGGTTAGGCGGGCTGCCGAATGGGCCCTGGGCCCATTTCTTTTGTTTTTTTTTATTCAATACAGAACCGGTTTCATCGTCATTTTATGTGCGTTTTGAACTCCAAAATTATGAAATTTTTACAGGGCCTTTAAAATATTCTTAGGGATCTACTGTAGGAATTTGAAGTGATTTGAGTATGTTTTGAGCTAGGTCTCAATTCAAATTCATCTTTTGACCTAATATCGATTTGAATTGCGACTAAGTCCTGCGGGTCTCCAAACTTTTCAAAATTTGGCATATGACCAGAAGTTACATATTCCAAGCTGATTATAGACTTTTGGCAAATGTTCATCCACAGGGACTTGGCCTAAGTGCTTAATTACGATTTAGTCTCTTTTCTCCAAATTTGCTCTCAGACCTAGGTCTTGCGAACTTCACAACTTCCAAGGTTCTGTAGGGGTTAGGGTTGGTATTATCCAGGCTGAACGTAGGGTTTTGGAAGGCCTCGTTCTCGAGGACAATACTCATTCACTTGATTCCAACTTTAACCCTAGTTGCCAGCTTGCTTTCTAAATCCTAAGTTGAGTTAGGGATCCCAAATCACTGGGGCAAGGGTTCCGGGGAGAAGAGAGGGAAACTAACCTAGTGATTCTTCGAAAGGGGTTACTGATCACTCCCCATGCTAATGTTAGAGTTGTTATCCGATACTTCGAATAAGTTGATTGGTGTTTGCGGCTTTATCCATCGAGGATGAGATATGTACATATTCTATAAAGTTTCCGAATATTGTATTTTTAATCTCAACAAGGTGTGTGTGTGCGGGTGTTTTCATGCATGAATATGATGACATGTATGCATGAATGCGAGGCAAACCCTAATTATCAAATCTGGGTGTTACAGCATCCGCTATAATTTGCTCTATCGACGAAACCCTAATTCCAGTTCCTTTAGGGTTTTAGGTTTAGGGACGGGGGTTCACCGAAGGGTTCGATGACTTCCACCACCCTTATCAATGATATTTTCGATTCAACTACTTCAAATAAGTTGATTGGTGTTTGTATGAATTTCCACCGAGGATGAGATATTAACATATTCTATAAATTACAATTATATCCTTTTCGAGTTTAAATGAGGTAGTGCGGGGTGATGCCATGTATGCATGCATGCAAGTCCAATACCTACTTAGTTACACTTGGGTATTACAAAACCTACCCCCCTTAAAAAGATCTCGACCCGAGATCTCTAACGATCGGCAAACAAGGTTGGAAACTCGGTCTTGAGCCATTCTTCGCGCTCCCAGGTGGCTTCATCTTCAGTGTGGTTGCTCCACTGGACCTTGAAGAATTTGATGGTGCGACTTTCGAGTCTTGCGTTCCATCTCATCGAGAATGCACACCGGATGTTCTCGGTAAGAGAGGTCTTCATGCAGCACTTCGATTTCAGGATTAGTCTTCGTCTCGGGAACTCGATGGCAAGCTTTCAACTGGGATACATGGAAGACATCGTGCATCCGAGATAGCTCCGGAGGTAATTCCAACTGGTATGCCACGGTCCCTCTTTTGGCTAGGATTCGATAAGGTCCAATGTAACGAGGAGCTAGCTTTCCTTTCATTGCAAAGCGGCGGACACCTCTGAATGGAGTGACCTTGAGATACACACTATCTCCAATCTGAAAGGTAACTTCTCGGCGCTGGGGATCGGCATAGCTTTTCTGCCTGGACTGAGCTTCACGAAGACGTTCTCGGATGAGTTGAACCAAATCTTCGGCTTCCTCAATTGGATTAGGTCCAAAGAACTGCCTCTCGCCGGTCTCGGACCAGTTCAAGGGAGTCCTACACTTTCTTCCGTAAAGTACTTCAAAGGGTGCCATACCGAGACTAGATTGATAACTATTATTGTAGGCGAAACTCTGCATATGGCAAGCAGTCTTCCCAATTGGAACCCAGCGTGAGTGCACACGATCTCAACATGTCTTCAAGAATCTGATTTGTCCGCTCAACTTGACCACTGGTTTGAGGATGAAAAGCGGTGCTGAAGGACAGAGAAGTTCCCATGGCTTCATGTAGGCATTTCCAGAATCGGCTGGTGAACTGGGTGCCTCGATCCGAAACGATTCTCTTGGGAACACCATGGAGACAAACGATTCGGGCGATGTACAACCTTGCTAACTGACTCACCTTATGTGTGCTCTTCACCGGAATGAAATGGGCGACCTTTGGAGAGACGATCCACAATGACCCATATTGCGTCGTTGCCCTTTGGGGATTTCGGCAAACCTACCACGAAATCCATTCCAATCTCTTCCCACTTCCATTCGGAACAGGGAGTGGCTGAAGTAGGCCTGCTGGTCTCTGATGTTCGGCTTTCACGCGATGGCAGACGTCACACTCGGCAACATATCGGGCAATCTCTCATTTCATCCGAGTCCACCAAAATTGGCGACGAAGGTCTTGATACATCTTTGTGCTGCCGGGGTGAATGGCAATGGGGAATGTGAGCTTCCTGAAGGATTAGATCTTTAGGTGTTGGTCCTTGGGCACCACGAGTCGCTTTCCAAACCACAGTACTCCATCCTTGTCTTCGGTGAAGCAGGTCGCTGTCCCACTCTTCACTTTCTCCCGGATCTTCCGCATACCGGCGTTCTGAGCTTGGGCAGCCTTAACTTGGTCATCTAAGGATGGTTTCACTTCAAGGGTGGCGAGGGCTACCTTGCTCAACCATCTCCAGATTGAGACGTTGAAACTCCTCGTGGAGCGGGGGTTGTTGCTCCATAATCACGAGGTTGTTGCAGTAAGCTTTCCGACTGAGGGCATCAGCAACTACGTTAGCTTTGCCAGGGGTATAGTTCAAACCCAGGTCATAATCCTTGATGAGCTCGAGCCATCTTCTTTGGTGGAGATTCAAGTCCGGCTGGGTGAACAGGTACTTCAGGCTCTTATGATCCGAGTAGATTTCACAGCGGTTACCGATAAGGTAATGGCGCCATATCTTGAGAGTGTGAACCACAGCTGCTAGTTCCAAGTCGTGCGTGGGGTAATTGGCCTCAGTGAGGACGCAGCTGACGCGAAGCATAAGCTACTACGCGGCCTTCTTGCATGAGGACACAGCCTAATCCATTTCGCGAGGCATCACAATATACTTCAAAGTCTTTATGAACATCGGGGAGGGTAAGCACTGGGGCTGAAGTCAACCTTTCTTTAAGCTCTTGGAAACTCTTTTCACACTTGTCGGACCATATAAACTTGGCCTCTTTCTTGAGCAACTCTGTCATTGGCTTGGCTATGGAAGAGAATCCCTCAATGAATCGGCGGTAGTATCCTGCCAGACCTAGGAAGCTACGAATCTGGGTGACTGACTTAGGCTGCTTCCATTCTTGGACAGCTTGCACCTTGCTTGGTTCTACTGCAACACCTGTAGCTGATAGTACATGGCCTAAGAATTCTACTTGATGTTTCCAAAATTCACACTTCGAGAATTTTGCATAGAGGCGATGCTCTCGAAGCTTATCCAGTACCATTCTCAAGTGGTCTTCATGTTCAAACTCAGACTTGGAGTAGATGAGGATGTCGTCGATGAAAGATGACAACAAACCGATCCAGATACTCCATGAACACGGAATTCATGAGTTGCATGAAGGTGGAAGGGGCGTTGGTTAGACCGAAAGACATGACGGTGTACTCATATGATCCATATCGGGTGGTGAAAGCTGTCTTCGGGACGTCTTCGGATCTAATCTTTATCTAATGGTAACCTAACCGGAGATCTATTTTGGAGAAGACACTGGCTCCGGTTAGTTGATCAAACAGGTCATCAATCCGGGGAAGTGGGTACTTGTTCTTGACTATCAGCTCGTTCAATGGTCTGTAGTCAACCACCATCCTAAGGCTTGAATCTTTCTTCTTCACAAACATCGCAGGGCAACCCCACGGCGATGAGCTGGGTCGGATGAAACTGTCAACGATCGGTGAACCGGTGATCTTACGGTACTCGTGAGATGAGGATTGCTGGGGGGTAGGGACCTCTAGGGGCCAGACGCCAAGAGATCTGACAGCAGGGGACAGCCGTTTTTATACAGGTTCGGGCCTCCCTCAGGATAATAACCCTACGTCCTGTTGCTATATATTGATTGGGAATACGCTTACAATGGGGGTGTATGTTAGTGGCTATCCTAGACCTAGTCGTAGACTAATCCTCCGGGCTCGACTCCTTCGAGACTGCGGGTCTTCTAGGGCTCCACCTCTTGGGATCTTGCGCTGCGACTAGTTGGATCTATCTGGCTTTGGCTTGACTTCTTGCCATCTCCCTTCTCCCCCCTCCCTATGGGGTTGCTGATCCTTATATAGGGGGTACCCAGGGTCGTACCGGACGTGGACTTACGCCCGAGTAGGAACCTGGCCTTCCTTAAACGATGGGATTAACTTTCCTAGTTCAAGGGGAGTCTTCCTTCCTTAGAGGGGTTACCTTATCGTCCGAGGATCCTTATCGGGTACGTAGTACCTTCCTAACGTCCCGGGGAACTGCGTACGGATACCCCGAATTCACGAGATACCGTACTACCCATCATCAAGCCCCCCATCAGTACACGAAATGAGGGCAAGATGGTTTAGTTAGAAATCTGCCCTTGTCGGGAATACTCCCGAGTAGGCGACCCGAGTAGTCCTTGTCGATGACCTTTCCGAGTAGATTTAATCTCCACCGAGTAGTCACAAGAACCTTATCGGAATAATTTCTTGGAAAAAATCCAGAATGCCTGTCTGATCTGATCCGATCCGTCGATCACGGACACGCGTTTGCCTGGCATATTTCTAGGAAACGGAACCATCGTGGCGAAAAAATTCGCGTGGTGATGAAGAATCCTTTCTCTCTCTGGCCCCATCTCTTGGGTCGTGGGTTGTCAGACCCTCTTTTTCCCGCGACGTGCTCTGTGCGCGAAAAAAGCAACTGTCCGCATTAAATGCGATGGAACTGATCGTGCCGTGAACCGCGCCCGGCGATCGTTCAAACATTCAAAGGTCCAAGAATTGGGGTTTTGCCCGCATCGCATTCCTGCCCCCTAGCATTCCAGCTTCTTCATCCTCTTCCTTACGCCATGATCGGGAGCTCATTGGCTGATAACTCATGGCCACGCTCGGAGATGACCGAGGTGAATCTCGCGTCTTCCTTGGAGCTAGCTCTCATCCGATCAACCCACCAAGCTGAATTCCACCATGTCCGGGGCGAGGGAATTCCCGAACCTAAATCTGGCTGGCTGGTCATCTTTCCCAATTTCTTCCGTGTCACGGACCCGGAATTGCATATGATTAGGGGAACGCGAAGTCGCCAAGGACCGAAGGACTCATCCGCCCGGTGGCACGGTACCTGCGCCGTACGCACCAAGGTAGAGCGATCCGACACCCGCCACGTGCGAGCCGGCCGGAAGCGACCAATATTCCCAAAACCACATACGATTCCGTAATCCGGTGAAGACTCAGAGTCGTTCCCAAATCCTACCACGACAAGCAAGGTCGGAGGAGCCCGGCAGTTCTACCCACACCCTAGCCTAGCTCGGAAGCTAGTGGGTCGCTCGAAAGCCCGGTAGAACGCCCACACCCTGCCTGGCCGGCATAGCATCTCAGCCAGCGGGTCACTCAACCAACACCTGCTCGACTTAGTAGAAAATGGTACGGCCTCGACCCTTCACGGCATACCCATACACTTCATATCATTCACACATTGTGCAGGGGCAGCCTGAATTAACAACTCGGATATCATCACAAGGCTCTACCATACGATATTACTAATAACAGTCCACGATGGGACGACATAATACATCAGTTGGTTATATTCGAAAACATATCCGAGTACGGAGAAGTTAACAACAGCGGAAGCAAAATAAATGAGACCCACAGCGGCACAGTGACCGCTGACCAAAATCCACATCTATCCCATGAGTCGAACACTACCGAGGAAACCGAAAACTAGGCAGTATTGAAGTATTCCTCGACCACCGGCTCACCTGCAATGATCTAGGAATATCCTAGGTGAGTACGAAGGTACTCGCAAGACTTATTCGTGCTTGATTAAATGTCCTACACATACTAGTATAACAGTAATTAAACATGGCATAATTCGAGCGGAAAGGTACAACATTCAAGAACTTCATTGACAGAACAGGGTTCCCCATGGGAAACAACTCACAGATCAAAATTCACGCGTATCCACGAAGGGACATGGTGGCACTCACTTGCCGTATCTTAATACATGGGTATAGAGGCACTCACTTGCCCACTATACACCTTAATGGATAAGCAGGCACTCACTTGCCTTTTCCCACTCACTTGGGATATCCCACCTCATCACATTGACACACATTCACATAATCTCTCGGATCGTTACCGGCAAATACATCCCCATGGAAATGACCAGTGCTCTTCACTCGGAGGTAGCTAATCTCCAAGTGACCGAGGCTCATCATGCGAAACGTCCATGGCAGAGATTTCCGCTAACGTCCACGCGGTGATAAGGGAAATGCTACGACCGGAATCACCTCAGGATGGTAGACTCTACCAACCGTATCCGTCGAACGGAATCACCTCAGGATGGCGGAACCAACCGTATCCATCGAGCGGAATCACCTCAGGATGGTAGAACCTACCAACCGTATCCGTCGAGCACACCCTCGGCTCTCACACCTCACTTAATAGATTCAAGTTGTTAGAAGGACCGAATCAATTTCCAGCCATCGCTAGACACAACTGGCAGTACACCCTAACATGCTAGTTCCACCGAACTGAACCACACATTCCATTCAACGATTCACACATCAACAGGTAATCAAGTAAAGTATATAAGTAATGATGCAAAGATGCAACAAGCTCTGCTTGCCTTGGTTGTAGGGTTCCTGATCTTGCGTGAGGTCGTGAGCCGGGTGGTCTCCTTCTTCGGGCTCTGATATGAGCAACAAGCGGTACCGGAAAACAAACAGTAAAAGAACAGTAAGATCCAGCATGTATGCATGATGAATGAGTAGGGCTAGATGCATTGATTAAAGGTGAGTTGCGGATGTGCATAACCCTAGAGCGGCTAACATAATTCGTGGTTTAGGTTTAACTCACTTCTGGTTATTCTAGCATGCATGCATGTCCAGTGCAAGTTGATTTAGAAGTGTTTAGGATCTGTTGCGGAATGAACTTCCTAATTGTCATTAGTAACATGAGGTCATAGACCTATACGCACGCATGATGAAATAAGCTCACTCCGAATTTAGGTTTAGGTTTAAGTTGGGACTTTGGACATCATGTTTTAATCAAGTTCGTAGATAATCTCACGAGGTTTCCAAATATATAACATTTATCGGAAACGGAGCTACTGTGTAAGAGTTACGCTAATTCGAAGACCGTTGGAAAACCCTAATACCATATGCAAGTCAATTTGGTTGGTTTAGTGAAAGGTAACCAAGCTATGTGTTCGAGATAATTAGAATTGTGCAGTTAGAGTTTCGATCGTTATCTTAGGGGTTTGTCGAAGAAGATCCTGTGATATGAGATATAGTAGAGTTTGTACGGACGGCAACGAAAGAACTAACGGTGTGGTATGGAGTGATACATGTTGAATCTAGGTACTGGTTCTACCCAAGGGGTGTGTTCTGGTTCATGCGGGGATGGGTTAGAGTTATGATGCGGACCTAACGTGTGCGTGCATCAAAATTGTTTTAGTCCTAAGTGAGGGGTAAGGTGGTAGTTTCTTTTGTTGGCGACTATACTCCAAGGATATGCATTTCGAAAGTAGGCTGGGACACGGATCTAACGCAATTGGAAATCACGCAACTTAGAGCTACGAGCGTCAAGTTAGGGTTTTGTCGATTGCGACATAAGGCGAAGTAACGAACCCCTAAACGACCTACAACACATGCGCTCAAAATAAAGTTTGGTTCTGACCAGATTGTAGAGAATTTCGTGCGGTTTCCAAATATATAAATTTTACCAAAATCGGAGTTACGGTTTGAAAGATATGGCCGTTTGAAGTTTGTCGGATTTTGAATTCTAACCCTAACCCTAACTGTTAGCTAACCCTAACTGCTAACTCCACCCAAAACCTACCCCGACCCAACTCAAACTCCTACGTGCACCCGAGGATCTACCCAAAATCCTACCCCTAGACCTGACTAACGCTACTGACATGCGGGACCCGACGGTGCACACGTGGCCAACTAAAAAGGGGCCACGTGGCCCGCGCTCTCGCTCTCCCCTCCACTCTCTGCTCCGACCGGAAGGCAGCTCCAGGGCGGCGACCTCGCCGGAGCTCGTCGGGATGGGGCTACAGAGCGCGGCCTGGCTGGGGAGAGGTGGCCGAGGCACCGAAGGCTCACCGGGAACCCGTAGCGCGGTGCAGGGGTGACGGGGAGCGACGGGGTGGAGCTCGCGGCGCGGCGGACGGCGGCGATGACCGGGCTTCGGTGGCGGAGGTCCTCGGGCCGGCACCTGGAAAAAGGGAAACGGAGGGAGATGAGTAGGGCGACGGGGTGCTCGGAGGAGAATGGGGGAGGCGGCGGAGGACCGAGGCTGCCTCGGGAGCTCGTCGGATGGCAGCAGCCGGAGGTCGGGAAGAAGGTGGTGGCGCCGGATCTGGAGAGGGGAAGCAACGGGGAGTAGCTAGGGCTTGTGGGCAGCGGGAGAGCAGAGGGGAGCCGGTCCGAACGCGCCCTCCCTTAAATAGGGCGGCCGGCTGGTCGGAATACCGGGGCGGGGGCGCCGCCCATCCTGGCCAGCCGGGGACGGCGACGTGGGGGATGAGCCCCGACAGGTGGGGCCCGGATGGCGGGGAGAGAGGGGAGAGAGAGAGGGGCGCCGACGGAAGAAGATGGGCCGGTCGGGTGCGGCCCAGTAGGCCACGGCCTGGCCCCTTTTGTTTAAGGAATTCTTTTTCTTTTTAAATAGTAACAGAGAGGTATTTGCGTCATTTTATGTGCGATAGTTGCTCCAAAATTCCTGAAATTTTTACAGAAGGTTGAAAACATTATGGGGAGCCTACTGTAGAAGTTTGGAGGGTTTTGGGCACTGATTGGCTTGGATTTGAATTCCAAATTTGAATTAGGGTTTGATTCGGGGTTTGTGTGTGCGATATTCTATGTATCAGAACTACTCCAAAAATTATAAAATTTTGGCAGGGGCTTCAAAATGATTTATGGGACCTACTGGAAAGGTTTGAATTGATTTGGGGTTTGTTTGAATGGGTCCTTGGTTCAATCGTTGGGTTTGACCTAACTCGACGTTGAACTCCAATTAGGTTTTAAGCTCCCCAAGCTGTTAAAATTTTGCATGGAGCTAAAATGTTTATACGTTTGGCTATTCCCAAGTCTCGACAGAATTTTATGTACCTTAACTCGCCCAATTGCTTAACCCTAATTTTCGACGGTTTAGGGTTTGCATTCAGACGTTTTCGGTTGAAGTGTTATTTCATGTGGCTTTTGGGGCAAGTCTTGGGGAGAAAAGGGGAGATTAGTAGAGGGACCCTATGACACTTAAAATAGGTTGATTGGGTGTTTGCAACAACTCCCACCGAGGAGGAGTTATGTACATATTCTATAAAGTTGTACATTATTGTATTTTAGTTTAAATAAGGGGTGTATGTGGGCGTTTACATGCATGAATATGATGATATGTATGCATGAATGCGAGGGAAACCCTAATTGTCGATTCTGGGTATTACATTCCGGTGCGGGTTCTTCTTGCCTCCCTCCACCTTCCTGCAATCGGTACTACAATTCTACCGGGTGGAGGTGGTAAACCTTGACCCGGTGTCATTCATTCTCCTGAGTGTGTTCTCCCACCTATGCGAAGCCTTCCTCAGAGTTCGACCGCCATTGGACTTGTTCCGGTATTACCATGAGGTGAAGAGGACCCGGAGAAAGATAGCGGGAAGCGCGAGCATCCGCCTTCGAGAAGACAAAATCACAGAATACATTGACGCCACCGAAACTCAGTCCCTCTCAGGATGGGAACATAGGTGGTGTTATTGCCGCCCTTCGTCTTCCTCAGGCTAAGGTACTGGGGAACTTCGCCGGAAGCCGCATCTTCTTGGACCGATGAGACTTTGGTCGACTCCCGCCTGCAGCATCTAGTCGGGGAGATTAAGGCCCTTCGGATTCGAGGCCTATCCTCCGCCGATGTAGCCGCCGATTTCATTAGGCGCGGAATCTGCCCTTTACGGTTCAGGGAGACTGGCGCTTGGGACTTGTCGGGCGATCCGTACCAGCGGTGGAAGAAACTAGGTAAGCTTCTTCCCTCACAACCTGACAATGATGGCTATGTCGAAGTACCCTGACCCCTCTTTCTGCTTCGAGTAGCTCTCCCGGAAGCGGAGGTATCCGAGAAGGTCAACGCTCTCTTTACGCGCGTACCTTCCCCTGACCGTCCGATGGTTCCCGTGTCATTACCTCTCCGACCGTCACACGAGAAGGAAGAGGTTCTAGCGGTAATCTTTTTTTTTGTAGGGAGTCTAGCTCCTCACGCCAACTTATTCTGGTTTGGTGAAACAAGTCCCTTCTGCAGAAAGAAGGATGCGGGGTAGACGACCCCGAAGCTGGGCCCTCTATGCCGGATCGAAGCTCGACCGCGACTGATGGCCTGGACGATGGAATCACCAAACCCCCGAGAACCACGAGAAGGAAGAGACTGCGCGAGCCGAACCAAGCTCAGTGCCGTTGCCTTGCCCTCACAAAGCGGGACACCCTTCGGATCGCAAAGGCGCTTTGCTTCACTGAAGAGGGCAAGGTCTCATCCTCTACTTCTTGCTCTATCAAACTTATTGTTTCCATCCCCGAGTTCTGATATGCGGTCTTCAGGGAGATTTCTCCACCAAACCTCGCCCTTCTCGCTGCTCCGCGGAGGAAATCGTCTATCCGATTGCTCCCTGGCCGGGGCCCGGCAGGCAGGGCATCCTCCCCTTCACCAGCTAAGGACCGGACGGCACCAGATCCTTCGGGCGGGGGACGCTTTGGCCGGAGATAACCCTATGACGCTACTCGGACCCTTGGTGGAGGTAGACAAACTTCCGCTCCTTATTGGTTTCGCCAATGACCCTGTTGTCCTGGCTAACCCGGGTGTCTTCTTCCCAGCACGCTCGCGCTAAGTGGACTCTGTTTGCGGCGAGATCCGCTTAATTCGCGGTGAGACTGACTCACTTCGCGGCGAGATCAACACGCTCCGAGACCAATCGGCTCAGCTTTCCAGCGCTCTTTCTCAGGAGCAGGCGCGGGCTTCGTCCGCCGAAGAGAACTTGTTGAAGATGGCGGACCGCCTAGAGCTGGTGCTTACTACGGTCGGCGCGTCTATCCGTGCCACCGAAAGCTTCTCAGATCGTCTGGCGGAGTTGGATCGTGCCGCTCAGGAATTTCCCGGGCGCTTACTTTTACCTGACTTGTAACTACACAGCCCCCGCGCATGTGCGTCAGACATATGTAGAATTCTATTTCAATGAGCAACTTTTGTCCTTTATGACCGGGTCTCTGGATCAGCCCCCGATTGTCTACTCGAGAGACGTTCTCGAGTGGACAATCGACTAGCCTCAAACGTAGAACTTCTGAAGTTGGTCAATGTTCCAGGAATTTGTTAGGACTCGGCCATCTTCCATTGCTAGTCGGAACGACCCTGGTCGAGTAGCTTCGACTATCGTGTAGGGCCTTCCATTTAGGGGAAAGCTTATTGCTATTGCTTTTATTCTGTACGAGTCGTAGGACGAGGTCTCCAACTTGCAAGGAGCGTTGTCGAACATGTCTGTCATAATAGCAACGGAGCTTTTGCTGGTATTGGGTGGCCCGGAGTAGAGCTTGGGTCCGCTTTTCCTCGATGAGGTTGAGGTCGTCCTCTCTTCGAGGGATTTCATCCTTGTCGGAATACAATTGCATCCGTGGCGATCCTAGGGTAAGTTCACACGGCAGCATGGCCTTGGCTCCATATACCAAACCAAACGGCATTTCTCCGATGGCCCGATTGGAGGTTGTTCGTAAGGCCCAGAGGACGGAGGGCAGCTCGCGAACCCAAGCCTTGGCGTGGGCGGAGAGTCTATCGAAGACACGAGTTTTTCATCCCCTGAAGTATAAGCCATTGGCGCTTCGACCTGTCCGTTGCTTTGTGGATGTGCAACTGAGGCATAGCATATCTTGGTGCCGAGTTCGGTACAGTACTCGATGAAGTCGGAGCTGGAGAACTGAGTACCGTTGTCGGTTATGATCTGCTCGGGACGCCAAACCTAGTCATAACGTTTCGCATTATGAACCGTTTAGCTGCCTCTGACGTGATCTGTACGACAGGTTCGGCTTCGATCCACTTGGTGAACGTATCGATCGCGACGAAGAGGAACTATAGCCCCCGGGTGCTACCGGGAATGGCCCTAAGATATCGAGACCCCACGCGGCGAATGGCCACGACAAGGGAATTGTCTGTAATGCCTGGGTGGGCTGGTGAATGCGTCTGCGGTGGAATTGACACTGACGGCATCGCTTCACTAACTCGCTCGCGTCACGAAGGGCTGTCGGCACAATAGAATCCTTGTCTAAAGGCCTTTCCGACCAGGGTTCGGAAAGATGCATGCGCCCCGCACACCCCTCCATGGATATCCTCGAGTAGTCTTATACCCTGCGTCTGAGGGATACACCGCATGAGCACTCCGTGGGCCCTCTTCGGTAGAGGGTTCCGTCGACCAAGGAATACATCTTGGCACGCCGGGCAATTTGCTCGGAAAGTGTATCATCCTCAGGTACCGTTCGATCGAGAAGGTACCTGCGGATAGGCTCTATCCGAATCTTCAGGATCGAGGGGAGCGACGAGACGCCCCGCCACTCCCTCGGAGCGTCAATACCTTGGTGACACTCTTGAGTGGTGCTCGGCCACCGCTCCTTCGTCCCCCGGTTCAAGAGAAACCACGGACGGCGTGGAGATCCTTTCTACAAAGGCCCCCGGTGGGCATGGAGATCGTGAGGAAGCTAGGGCGGGCCAGACTGTCAGCTTGGCAGTTATCCCTTCGAGGGATATACCGTACTTCAAAACCGACGAATTTCTTCTCTAGCTTTCTCACCTCCGCGAGGTAGGCCACCATGTTCTGGTCCGTGGTCTGGTAATCCTTGGACACTTGTCTTGCCACCAACTGTGAATCTCCGTTCACGAGGAGGCGGCGAATTCCAAGTGCGGAGGCGACTCTGAGACGGCTAACAAGCCTTCGTACTCGGCCACGTTATTCGTGGCTGGAAAGTCGATCTGCAATATGTACTGCAGGCGTTCCCCAGTCGGAGAGGTCAAGACTATTCCAGCCTCCGCGCCTTCGATGGTTAGTGAGCCATTGAAGTGCAATGTCCAGATGTCGTCTTTACTGCTGGTGACGCCGGGTTGTCGGGCTCCGTCCATTCAGTGACAAAGTCAGCGAAGACCTACGACTTTGTCGCTGTACGCCGGGCGAAGCGATGTCGAACTCCCCTAGCTCGACAGCCCATTGGCGATTCGACCTATGGCCTCGCGGTTGCGGAGGATTTCTCCCAGAGGGTAGGTGGTTGGGACCGTGACCGTGTGAGCTTGAAAATAGTGTCGGAGCTTGCGAGATGTAGTGAGGACCGCGTATAGGAGTTTTTGAACTTGGGGATAAACGCTCCTTAGGTCCGTGCAAAATTTCGCTGATGTAGTACACTGGTTTCTGGATCTTTTCACGGTGCTCGGGGTCCCGCGTTCCACCGTTAGCACTCCGCTAACCCACGGATGGTCCGGCTGCGATGTACAGCAGTAAGCCTTCTTCGGGGTTGGGCGCGACCAGTACCGGAGGGGTAGTTAAGTACTCTTTGAGTTTCTGGAACGCCGCTTCGGACTCCGGTGTCCATTCGAAGCCGTCGTGTTGTCGCAGGTGCTTGAAGAACGGGATCCCACAGTCCCCTAGTCGGGAGATGAACCGGCTCATAGCCGCCATGCAACCCGTGAGTCTTTGGACGTCTCGGATCGTTCTTGGGGATTTCATCTCAGCGATCGCCCGTATCTTATCGGGGTTTGCCTCAATTCCTCGGTGCGATACCAAGAAACCAAGCAGTTTTCCTGCGCTGACCCTGAAGGTGTACTTCTCGGGGTTCAGCATGATCCTATTTCTTCGGAGGTTGGTGAACGTTTCCAGCAGGTCCGAGATAAGGTCCTCTTTCTTCTTTGTTTTCACGACAAGGTCGTCGACGTATGCTTCGATGTTTCGACCAATTTGGCTGTGGAGGGCAAGCTGCATTCCGCGTTGGTACGTTGCTCCTGCATTCTTTAGTCCGAAGGGCATCTTCGAATAGCAGAAAACTCCGAAAGGAGTTACGAAGGAGGTTTTCTCCTCATCTTCCCGGCACATGCTTATTTGGTGATAACCCGAATAGGCGTCGAGAAGGCTCAAGTAGTCGCACCCGGATGTTGAGTCCACTATCTGATCTATTCTGGGTAGGGGGAAGGCGTCTTTTGGACAGGCTTTGTTAAGGTCCGTGAAATTGACACACATCCACCACTTCTCGTTGGCCTTCTTAACCATGACTGGGTTGGCGAGCCACTCGGGATGTTCGACTTCTCGGATGAACCCGGCTTTTAGAAGTTTTTCGATCTCCGCCTTGATGGCCTCCTTTCTATCCGGGGCGAATCACCATAGCTTTTGCTTTACCAGTGTGGCGTCCCGACGGACAGCTAGCCTGTGCTCAATCACCTCCCTGGGGATCCCAGGCATGTCGGATGGTTGCCATGCGAATACGTCCGAGTTGCCTCGAAGGAAGGTGATGAGCGACAATTCCAAGTCTGGCTCGAGCGTCGACCCAATCCGAACTGTCTTGGAGGGTTCTGACGGATCCAGAGGGATCACTTTTACCTCGCCATGAGTTTTTACGGCCGCGTGGGTTTTTGAGGGCATATGCTCTCCGCCCTCGGGAGCGCGTGGTCGAGACTGCACTTGTCGCAGAGGAGTGCTTCTCTGGGGGAGCTCCTTACTGTGAGGACACCCTTTGGGCCAGGCATCTTTATGCACTGATAGGCGTAGTGCGTGGCTGCCATAAATTTGGCCAGGGTGGGTCGTCCCAAGATAGCATTATAAGCCGTCTCGAAATCGACTACGTCGAAAAGGATTTTCTCCGTTCGGAAATTCTCCGGTGTACCAAAGGTGACCGGGAGCGTGACTTGCCCAATCGGCGTGGCCGATGAGCCTGGGACGATGCCGTGGAAAGCGTGCGTTACCGTCTGTACGGACGACCGCGGCATTTGCATGGCATCGAGGGCGTTGGCGAATAGGATGTTGAGGGAGCTCCCTCCGTCTATTAGCACGCGGCCCACTCGGCAATTGTTGATTGTTGGCTCGACCACGATCAGGTACCGTCCCGGTCGGGGCACAGTTTTCGGGGCAGTCTACCTGGTCGAATGAGATTGTTACCTCAGACCACTTGATCGCTCGAGGAACTCGCGGTACACTCGCGAGAACTTCCGGGCGATCGCCTTATACTGTCTCTTAGATTCATAAGAGGTTGAGCCCCCGAATATGTGCTCAATTGCTCTGACGTGCCCCTGGAAAGGCTCAGGGGTGGATTCACTGCCATCGGAAGATGTCTCCCGGCTGTTGTTGGCGACTTGAGGGTTCTCCTCGCGGAACCTTTCTCGCTCTTCCCAAAGGTACTTCTTGAAGATGCGACACTGTCGCAGATCGTGCGAGTCCGTCTGGTGGAAGTCACACCAGGGCTTGGACGTCTTGTCGGAGGATGTTGTGGGCTTGTCTTTGGGGCGTGGGTTCCAGGTACGCTTCTCGGAGACGTCGGCCATTACCTCATCGGTTCTGGTCCTTTTCTCCTTATTCCCTCCGGAGGACTTTTCTTGCGCTTGGTTTTGCGCGAATCGCCTCTCGACTGGAGGGGAGAACTGGTTGACTCACCCTGCTGTTGCTTGATGTAACACAGGGTTTCCTCCGCGCAGGCAGCCTTCTCGGCCAGGTCCATTAGTTGCCTGGTGGTTCTTGGCGGACGCATGATCAGATCGTGCGTGCACATCTCGTTTCGACTGCCCCGAGTGAAGGCGCGAATGACATCCGAGTCCGTTATCTCGGGTATAGTGTTGCGGACAGCACTAAACCTTTTCGTGAACTCATGGAATGTCTCATCTGGTCGCTGGACGACGAGGAATAAGTCGTCGACGCGACCGGGCCTCGGGAAGGTACCCTGGAAGTTCCCGAGTAGCATGTCGCATAGCTGTCCCCAGGAGCGGATCGTTCCCGGGGGGAGGTTCGTCAACCACGTCCTAGCGGCCCCTCTGAGAGCGGTAGGGAGGTAGTTGGCCATTACCTTCTCATCACCGCCGGCCGCCTCAATCGCGGTGGTGTAGATCTGGAGGAATTCCACGGGATTCGTGGTTCCATCGTACGATTCGAGCGAGCCTGGCTTGAAACGAGAAGGCCACCGTACTTGCCGGAGTTCCTGGGATAGCGCTTGGCATCCGCTGAAGGATCCCCGATAAGGCACGTTTTCGCCGCTATTTGGGGTTAGGGAACGGCCCCGAGCATTGGCGTTGTGTGCGTGGTCTCTCCGAGAAGGTTGCTGCTCCTGCTGGCGCCTTTGGCGGCGACGCCGCTCGAGCTGTTCTCGGAGGTCCACCGGTTGCTCCTCCTGAGGAGACCGGTTCCAGGGGTGTCGTCCCTCCTGATCTCGTTCCTCCAACGGAGGAGGGGTTTCTGTCCGAGTAAAGCTGCGGGCCACCGATCGTGGTTGGGAAGATTCGGCCTGGTTCTGAGCCTCCTGGAGGTCAGCCCCCAGCCTTCGCAGCCACTGCTCCCCCGCGGGTGTGGATAGATCCACTACGGGAGGCTGTGACAGTAGATTGCGCACTTCCGCAAGTCTTCGAGCTGTTCGGGACACGTACTCCCTCGTTCCCGGGGGAGATCTTTCTCCCAGGGCAGGCAGGTCAGGTCTCCGTTCCGACGAGGAGTTCTCTCCCTGTCAGCGGCCAAGCTTCCGTCTACGCGGGAGGGAGCCAGCGCATTGCGCGGCTGTGAGCCCCCGGGCAAATTCTGATCTTCGGGGTCTTCCCGACCGCCGTCGATCGCGAGTACCATCCACGGTCCTTGGCTGGACGACGTGTATTCGTACTCCATCGCGTTGTCCTCGTCGGACACGACGCGGGTAAAAACTTGATCGTTCTCACGATCAGAATTAGCAGGAGAAATTCCAGCCATAGGGCTGGTCGTTCCTGCCGGGGAGTCGTCATTCAAGACTAACTTCTCGCTGAATGCCCTGGCGCACTCGGTTCTGAAGTGATCAGCTTCGCAATCCGAGTCCTCTCCAGGGGCGTATTCTCCGAAGTCGACTCGATCCGTCACCGGGTACGGGTCCATAGGGCCAAAGTTGTCGTAGAAGCCCTGGTCCAAGTACCCAGTGCGGGGCGAGGTTGCGACCGGTTTTCGTGCCGTGCTTGCTACTTCCTCCTCGGTCGAAGCCGTGGAGGGATGTGCAGATGGCGCTGGGATCTGATCGCGCCTAGTTGCGCGTCCTGCCGACTTTGATTTTTCCTCGACGACTTGGTCCGGAGAGGTCCCCACGGTTGGCGCCATCTGTCGACGATCGGTGAACCGGCGATCTTACGGTACTCGTGAGATGAGGATTGCTGGGGGGTAGGGACCTCTAGGGGCCAGACGCCAAGAGATCTGACAGCAGGGGACAGCCGTTTTTATACAGGTTCGGGCCTCCCTCAGGATAATAACCCTACGTCCTGTTGCTATATATTGATCGGGAATACGCTTACAATGGGGGTGTATGTTAGTGGCTATCCTAGACCTAATCGTAGACTAATCCTCCGGGCTCGACTCCTTCGAGACTGCGGGTCTTCTAGGGCTCCACCTCTTGGGATCTTGCGCTGCGACTAGTTGGATCTATCTGGCTTTGGCTAGACTTCTTGCCATCTCCCTTCTCCCCCCTCCCCTATGGGGTTGCTGATCCTTATATAGGGGGTACCCAGGGTCGTACCGGACGTGGACTTACGCCCGAGTAGGAACCTAGCCTTCCTTAAACGACGGGATTAACTTTCCTAGTTCAAGGGGAGTCTTCCTTCCTTAGAGGGGTTACCTTATTGTCCGAGGATCCTTATCGGGTACGTAGTACCTTCCTAACGTCCCGGGGAACTGCGTACGGATACCCCGAATTCATGGGATACCGTACTACCCATCATCAGAAACCCTTCTCCTCAAGTTCTCGGAGTTGCTTCTTCATCTCTATTAGTTCATTCGGGGGTATCCGATAAGGGCGCTTCGATACAGGAGCGGTTCCAGGTGGGAGGTCAATAACAAACTCTACTGCCCGGTCAGGTGGCATACCTGGCAATTCTTTCGGGAAGACATCTAGATACTCACATACTACGGGGACCATCTCAATTCCCTGATCTTGGGTACCACTCAAAGCAAGGAGACATCCTGATGGGGACGAGGACACGAACACCACTTCCTTACCGGACTCAGAGGTAAGAGATACTGATCTTCTGGCGCAGTCTATCTTGGCTTTGTGCTGGACCAACCAGTTCATGCCCAATATAGCATCTAGCCCTGCTGATCCCAAAACTACCATACTGGCCAGGAACATTTCCCCGCCGATCTCTACCTTAACACCCTCACAAATCAGCTCGGCCTTTAACTCCGATCCGGGAGTTGCAATAATAAGAGGAGAATGCAATGCTGATGAAGGAATACGATTGTCATGTGCAAACTTGCTTGATATGAATGAATGGGATGCTCCGGAATCGAAAAGAACTGTAGCAGGAGTTGAGTTTACTGAGAGCGTACCCAGCACCACCTCTGGTGCGTCCTGTGCTTCCTCCGCCGTGACGTGGTTAACTCGGCCACGGCCGGGGGCCTGGGGCTTGGTTGGAGCTGATCCTTTGGATTGTGGACCTCCTCTTGGCTGCCCTTGCTGCAGGTTGGGGGCATAGGTGTTCCCTGTGCGTGGAAGACTGCAGTGGTTGGCAAAATGTCCCATGTTCCCGCAGTTGTAGCATCTAACCTTGCTTAAGTCGGGCAAGGGTCGCTGCTGCCCTCCCTGGGGGCGAGGCTGATAAGCTGGTTGCTGAGGGCGTGGCGCATATCCCTAGGACCTGGGTGGATACTGTGCTGCAGGGCGGGGTGGCTGCTGCTGCCATACCCGCGGCTTTTGAGAGCTACTAGCTGCAGACTTCTGTGCCTCCCTTTCCCACTTGCGGTTCTGGCTGAGAACGGACTCTCTTGCTTCTATGTTAATGACTTTATCCACCAAGTACTGAAAGTCGCGCACGTCAATAGTGGCTAGCCTTGCCCGCATCTCATCATTCAATTTGTCCATAAAGTGCCGAACCTTCTCTCTATCGGTGGAAACTTCCTGAGAGGCATACCGCGATAAGTGGTTGAATTCGTGAAGGAATTCCATGATGGGTTTCTTGCCTTGACGGAGATCTCGGAACTCCTCCCTCTTCAAGTTCATGATTCCGTCGGGGATATGGAAGTTGCGGAAACCGGTCTTGAACTCGTTCCATGTGACCACATGGCCAGCAGCTTGCGTGGCCAAGAAGTTTTCCCACCATTCTGCGGCAGCGCCTGCCAGGCAGTGGGAAGCGAACCTGACCTTGTTAGCTTCAGCGCACTCTGCTAGCTCGAGTTTCCTTTCAATTTGTCGGATCCAGCTATCTGCCTCCAGCGGGTCATCGGCTTGGTCGAAGGTTGGCGGTTGGGTTCGCTGAAACTCAGCTAGACCACCTCGAGCCTGTCCACCACCGGCGCCTTGATTACGCGCCAGCTGCTCGAGGATCCTGTTCTGGGTCACTAGCAGATCTGCAATACTGGGCTGCTGTGGAGGGGGTGGCACTTCCTCCTCATCTCGTTCCCGGCGTCCACAGGCAGCTCCGCGTGTTCCTGACGCCATTCTGTTGCAACCAAAAGGGCATGAAGTTAGACGGTAACTCGAGAAGTCAGGAAGGCAAAACAGTTGCGCTATGGTACAGCAAGGTATGTCCTAAATAGGGTACACAACATGGCAATCCTCAATTGCATTACTCATTCAACATGGTTCATCGGTGGGCTGCGGTTTAAATCACCTTAGGGTGAAGTAAACGCTACACTTGTACCAAAATTTGCAGCCACCGATTCCCAATTACATAGTTCCAAGAGACACCTTACAAGGGATCGATAACTTGCCCCTAGAATCCAATTGGCACGATAATGACTAACTCTTACGAGTGGGTACTTCAAAACCTATCTTCCAACCGCTCATTCAACTCTTCGTCGGTTGGTGGGTTGCTGGTGGTGTACCAAACACGCTCCTCAGGGTCCTCTTCCTCTTCTTCTCTTGCAGCGGCTTCATTAGTGGGAACTGAAGCGGCTGGTGTCGTGGTATTTCCTTCTGAGGATCTTGGCGTGAAGAGCCGAAGGTACTGTCGGGCCGTCATCCTTTTGCGTGGCTTCGTTCCAGATCTCTGGGGTTGATCGGCCTCACGGGGTGGAGTTGGGGTTGGCTCCTGCTCCGGAACATAAGGACTCTCACCGCAAGACTCATCTTCATTCGCCACATGGTATCTTCGGCGCAATTCAGAGCGAAGGTTGCGGTTAACCCTTGTCAACCGTTCCACCTCTTGAGTAGCACTTCCATAGTCCCGGTACAACCTTTGATGCATTACTTCCGCACTCACAATGTGATTGATCGTCTCGATCTCGGTCTCGTCTTCTTCTTCGTCATCGCTTGGCGCTGGTACATAAATGCTGGTGCCTCCATCAGTGATCTGGGGAATGAGGCGGAAGGGGGAGAATAGGAAAATCTCATCAAAGTGCTGACGTAGGTGGAGAACTGCCTTCCTTGCGGCTTCCAGTCGGGCGTCCATATCAGTTGGTCTGGGCATCGTAAAGGTCTGATCCAGATCCGAGACTTTCACTGTGACCCATCCCATCCAAAAATGGGTCTTCCCGTGAACCTTATAAGTCTTGGCGTGGAAAGCAGGAGGTCTTCCTGGGGCACTCCAAGGTATTCCAACATTCTCCATAACAAGGTAGCCCATCCTCCGAGCTGCTGTGGGTCGGTCACAACGTTGTACACCATCCTATACAATGTTAGGGTTAGAGAGGATATGGTTAGCCACACAAGCGAAAACAAATGCAATAGAGAAGAAATTCAGAACTAAGAGCAATGAGGTTAAGGAATAAAGAGCAATCTACTTATTAATTTCAAACATAGGGTTTAACTTTTCAAATAGTTTTGCTGGCCGAGTGGCGCAGCGGGAGTTCCTATCTAACGACCACCTGCAATTGGCTTCCTACGGTCAGCTCGGCTCTGATACCAAGCTGTCACGGACCCGGAATTGCATATGATTAAGGGGAACGCGAAGTCGCCAAGGACCGAAGGACTCGTCAGCCCGGTGGCACGGTACCTGCGCCGTACGCACCAAGCGTAACGATCCGACACCCGCCACATGCGAGCCGGCCGGAAGCGACCCAATCTTCCCAGAACCACATACGATTCCATGATCCGGTGAAGGTCAGAGTCGTTCCCGAATCCTACCACGACAAGACAAGGTCGGAGGAGCCCGGCAGTTCTACCCACACCCTAACCTAGCTCGAAGGCTAGTGGGTCGCTCGAAAGCCCGGTAGAACACGCCCACACCCTGCCTGGCCGGCACAGCATCTCAGCCAGCGGGTCACTCAACCAACGCTTGCTCGACTTAGTAGAACAAGGTACGGCTTCGACGCTTCACGGCATACCCGACACTTCATAACATACACGCACTGTGCAAGGGCAGCCTGGATTTAACAACTGGATATCATCACAAAGCTCTACAAAATGATATTACTACTAACAGTCCACGATGGGACAACATATTACATTAGTCGGACATAACCGAAATCATATCCGAGTATGGAGTAAATAAACGACAGCGGAAGAACAGTAAATGAGTCCCACAGCGGCACGAGTGACCGCTGAACAAAAGCTACAACCCATCCCATGATCGAACACTACCGAGGAAAGCACAAGTTCAGGCATCATCGAAATAGTCTTCTACCACCGGCTCACCTGCAAGCTCCAGGATAACCTGGGTGAGTACGAACGTACTCGCAAGACTTATTCGTGCTTGATTAAATGTCCTACTCATACTAGTATAACCACGATTAAACATGAATGCTTCTCAGAGTAACAATATACAAGTTAAGAACATAGCATTAACAGGGTAAAATAGCAACAGACTAACTCAGAATACAACATAACACAACCAAGTCACCATAAGATCAAATCATCAAATCCAAATCCATCAGGGCAGCCCGTGAGTCCAATCCAAATTAATCCATTAAACCTCATCCAATTTAATTAGGGCAGCCCCTAAATCCAATCCAAATAGATCCAATCCACATATGTTCATTTAAATCTCTCGAACCACTACCGACAACTCAATCCCTGCAGGCATAGTGAGTGCATAACAGTTTGGAGGTAGCGAGCCTCTCAAAGTGCATGGAGGCTTACCCCAACTATCCTCAGTATTGGTTCTCGCTAGCGTTCACGTGTGATAAGGGATGGTGACATGCTGAAGATAGGGTTGATGTGACGACAAATCTCTACTTACTCCTGGGTCGCTATCAAACTACGATGAACATCAACCGTACCCATTGTGCACGCCCTCGGCTCTCCCATCTCACTTAACAATTTAGTTGAAGAGCCATCAGACATTCTCAACCTAAGACACATCCTACACATGCTAGTGTACGCAACTTGCGACGATTCACCAATAAACATTCATACACATAGCACATATAAAGAGGGCATACACAAGAGTACGGAAGGTAAAGATGCAACAAGCTCTGCTTGCCTGATTCGGGTCGTTCCTGGTCTTGCGGGGAGCTGTAAGCCTGGTGGTCACCCTCTTCGGACTCTGTTGTGATTAATCACGAACACCGGAAAAGAAACGATAAAGAAAACATTAAGATTCGGCATGTATGCATGTACGAATGATGTGCGCTACATGAGGCTAGATGTGTAGTGGGTGTCGAGGAGTCGTGATAATCTACGTAGGTTCATATTAGGTCATCGGAGACATGTGATATCTAGCATGCATGCATGGTGATTCAGAATGCTCTGATGAGTTTGGGTTGCGTCTTTAGTGGTGAAACATGGCAAAGGTGTGTATTAAACCAATGTTAGATTACGTTATGCAATAGGAGTTTAGGATACTTGGAATCGTACGAATCGGAGATTAACTCGCAAAGCTAGGGTTTTATGGGGTTGCGACAGGGCAAAACAACAACTCTAAATATGGTGCTGTGCCCGTATCCAAAATTAATCCTTGTTTTAGTCGAGATGTAGGAAACTTCCTAAGCTTTTCAACGGTATAAAGTTTGTTAAAATCCGAGCCATGGATCACAAGTTATTGCATTTTGAAACTAGCCGGCACAAATGATTAAACCCTAGATAACCTACTGTGAATGTAATCAAAATGAACTTTTGATGCGTCCAAGTTGTAGAGATTTTCACCAGCTTTCCAATGATATATAATTTGTCAAATTTGGATTCACGGTTCAAAAGATATGAAGGTTTGAATTTTAACACAAAATCTGCCCAAATCTAACCTAACCCTAATTGCTATGCGTACCCAGGCCTAATCTCTCTCTCTCTGCGCTACTGGATCTTCTTGCTAACTCCACCCGAGAACGCACTCCAAAACTAACCCTCATAACCCGCACCTACTGCCTGGTGGACCCCCGAGGTCAGTTGCCCGGGAGCTCGAAATCCAATCGGACAGCGCCACGCGTCCCTCTCTCTTTCCCTCTTCATCTCTCTCTTCCTTCTCTCGGAACCGACCGGAGGAAGGGCTCAAGTGGCGGTGGGCTCGCCGGAGCATCACCGGAAATGGCTCCGGGACCCGATCGAGCTCGGGGAAAATGGCAGAAGGTCGAGGAGCTCACCCCGGATCTGATTCGGTGCTCGGGGAGGGCTGCTGGAGGTGGGATGGCTTGTCGGAGAAGACACCGGAGCTCGGGAAGAAGAGAGTTGGGCGCTAGGGTTTTGGGGGGCGGAGAGAACGGGAAGGAGAGGGGAAGGAGGCTGTCGGGAGCGGGGTTTTAAAGGGCGGCGGCGCGGCGCTCGGGCAACCCCGGTCGGGACGGCACCGCCCACCGGAGCCAGCGCGCGGCGGCGACGTGGAAGCCGGGCCCTGACAGGCGGGCCCAGGCGCTGGCGGGGTAGCGGGGGAAGGCGCATTCGGGAGCAGGCGCGACCGAGAGGGGAAGGCGGAAGCGGGGAGGGAGAAGGCGGCTTCCTGGCGGCGGGATCGAGCGGGCCGAGGTACTGGGCCGGCCGAGGGGGTTCCGGCCCACAGTAGTTAGGGTTTTTTTTTCTTTTATTTTTAATTTCTATTCTCAGAGCTACCCCCATCGTTATTTTATGTACAATTTCTACTCCAAAGTTTATGAAATTTTTATAGGAGCTCTAATGTATTATTTGGGAGCTACTGAGAAAGTTTGAATCAATTTGAACAAGATTTGACCTAGTTTCTAGTTCAAATTTGAATTAGGGCTTGATTTGGGATTTGTGTCTGTGGTATTTTATGTGCCAGACTAGCTCCAAAAGTTATGAGATTTTGGCAGGGACTTCAAGGTGATTTATGGGACCTACTGTAAGGGTTTGAACCAAATTGAAGTTCATTTAAAGGGGTGTCCAGTTCAAATTTGAATTAGGGTCCGAGTTAGGGTTTTGAGCAGAAACTAGGTTTCGACTAATTCAAAAATTCTGAAACTTAGCAAGGGGCTAGGGTTGCCACTTTAGGAACTATTTGTGAACTTTGGGGAGTTCGCATCCGCTATAATTTGCTCTATCGACGAAACCCTAATTCTAGTTCCTTTAGGGTTTTAGGTTTAGGGACGGGGGTTCACCGAAGGGTTCGATGACTTCCACCACCCTTATCAATGATATTTTCGATTCAACTACTTCAAATAAGTTGATTGGTGTTTGTATGAATTTCCACCGAGGAGGAGATATTAACATATTCTATAAATTACAATTATATCCTTTTCGAGTTTAAATGAGGTAGTGCGGGGTGATGCCATGTATGCATGCATGCAAGTCCAATACCTACTTAGTTACACTTGGGTATTACAGTAGGTGCCATGAACTTGGCCAGAGTAGGGCGCCCCAAGATAGCGTTGTATGCTATCTCGAAATCGACTACGTCGAACAGGATTTTCTCTGTTCAGAAGTTCTCCGGTGTACCGAAGGTAACCGGGAGCGTGACTTGCCCGATCGGCGTGGCCGATGAGCCCGGGACGATACCGTGAAAAGCGTGCGTCACCGTCTGAACAGACGATCGTGGCACTTGCATTGCGTCGAGGGCGTTGGCAAATAGGATATTGAGGGAGCTCCCTCCATCTATTAATACGCGACCCACTCGGCAGTTGTTGATCGTTGGCTCGACCACAATTGGGTACCGTCCTGGCCGAGCACAGTTTTTGGGGCAATCGGTCTGGTCGAAAGAGATCGTGACCTCGGACCACTTGACCGCTCGAGGAACTCGCGGTACACTCGCGAGGACTTCTCGGGCGATCGCCTTGTATTGCCTCTTGGATTCGTAAGAGGTCGAGCCCCTGAATATGTGCTCGATTGCTCTGACATGCCCCTGGAAAGGCTCAGGAGTGGAGTCATCGTCGTCGGAAGTCGTCTTCCGACTGTTATTAGCGACCTGAGGGTTCTCCTCGCGGAACTTCTCTCTTTCTTCCCGAAGGTATTTCTTGAAGATGCGACACTGTCGCAGATCGTGCGAGTCAGTCTGGTGGAAATCGCACCAGGGCTTGGACGACTTATCGGAGGATGTGGTAGGTTTATCCTTGGGGCGTGGTCGCCAGGTGCGCTTTTTAGAGATCTCGGCCATTACCTCATCGGATCTGATCCTTTTCTCCTTATTCCCTCCGGAGGGCTTCTTCTTGCGCTTAGTCTTGCGCGAATCGCCCCTTGATCGGAGGGGAGAACTGGTCGACTCACCCTGCTATTGCTTGATATAGCACAGGGTTTCCTCCGCACAAGCGGCCTTCTCGGCCAGGTCCATGAGTTGCCTGGTGGTTTTCGGTGGCCGCATGATTAAATCTTGCGTGCACATCTCGTTTCTGCTACCTCAAGTGAAGGTGCGGATGACATCCGAGTCCGTTATCTCCGGGATAGTGTTGCGGACAGAACTAAACCTTTTGGTAAACTCACAGAAGGTCTCATCTGGTCGTTGGACGATGAGGAATAGATCGTCGACCCGACCAGGTCTTGGGAAGGTACCCTGGAAGTTCCCGAGTAACATGTCGCATAACTGTCCCCACGAATGGATCGTTCCTGGGGGTAGATTCGTCAACCATGTCCTAGCGGCTCCTCTGAGAGCGGTATGAAGATAGTTGGCCATGACCTTCTCGTCCCCGCCGGCTGCCTCGATCGCGGTGGTGTAGATCTAAAGGAATTCCATGGGGTTCGTGGTTCCGTCGTACGACTCTAGCGATCCGGGCTTGAAACGAGAAGGCTAGCGTACCTGACGGAGTTCCTGGGATAGCGCCTGGCATCCACTGAAGGACCCCCGATAAGGTGCATTCTCGCCGCTATTCGAGGTCGAGGATCAGCCACGAGTATTGGCGTGTTGCACGTGATCTCTCCGAGAAGGCTGTTGCTCTTGCTGGCACCTTTGGCGGCGGCGCTTGTCGAGCTGTTCTCGGAGGTCGACAGGTGGCTCCTCCTGAGGAGGCCTGTTCTTGGGGTGTCATCCCTCCCGATCGCGTTCTTCTAGCGGAGGAGGGGTGTCCACCCGAGTAGAGCTACGGGCCACCGATTGGGCTCGAGAAGACTCGGCCTGGTTCTGAACCTCTTGGAGGTCAGCCCCCAGCCGTTGCAGCAACTGCACGCCCGCGGGTGTTGATGGATCCGCCACGGGAGGCTGTGACAGTAGATTGCGCACTTCCGCAAGTCTTTCGAGCAGTTCGGGACACGTACTCCCTCGTTCCCGGGGGGATCTCTCCGCAGCGGCAGGCAGGTCTCCGTTCTGGCGAGGAGTTCTATCCCCGGCGGCGGGTAAGCCCCCGTTCATGTGGGAGGCAGCCATTGCATTGTGCTGCTGTGAGCCCCCGGGCAGATTCTGATCTTCGAGGTCTTCTCGACCATCGTCGATCGCGAGTACCATTCGAGGTCCTTGGCTGGACGATGTGTACTCGTATTCCATCACGTTGTCCTCATCGGACGTGACGTGGGTAAGATCTTGATCGTTCTCACGATCAGAGTTTGCAGGAGAAACTCCAACCATGGGGTTGGTCGTTCCTGCCGGGAAGTCGTCGTTCAGGACCAACTTCCCGCTGAAGGCCCTGTGTCACGAACCCGGAAAAACATATGATTAGGGGAACGCAAAGTCGCCAAGGACCGAAGGACTCGCCAACCCGGTGGCACGGTACCTGCGCCGTACGCACCAAGGTAGAGCGATCCGACACCCGCCACGTGCGAGCCGGCCGGAAGCGACTACTCTTCCCCAAAACCACATACGGTTCCGTAATCCGGTGAAGAGTCAGAGTCGTTCCCAAATCCTACCACGACAAACAAGGTCGGAGGAGCCCGGCAGTTCTACCCACACCCTAACCTAGCCCGGAGGCTAGTGGGTCGCTCGAAAGCCCGGTAGAACACGCCCACACCCTGCCTGGCCGGCACAGCATCTCAGCCAGCGGGTCACTCAACCGCTTCCTGCTCGACTTAGTAGAACAAGGTACAGCCTCTACTCTTCACGGCATACCCAAAACGCTTCATATCATACACGCATTGCGTAAGGGCAGCCTGGGATTAACAACTCGGATATCATAACAAAGCTCTACAAATACGGTATTAATATTAACTGCCCACGATGGGACAACACCTTACATAATCCAGACATAACTGAAAGCATATCCGAGTACGGAGAAATTAAACGACAGCGGAAACAAGTGGATGAGTCCCACAGCGGCTTAGCGACCGCTGAACAAAAGCTATAACTATCCCAACAATCGAACACAACCGAGGAAACGCAAGTTCAAGCATCATCGAAATAATCTTCCACCACCGGCTCACCTGCAAGCTCCAGGGGTAACCTGGGTGAGTACGAACGTACTCGCAAGACTTATCCGTGCTTGATTAAATGTCCTACTCATACTAGTACAACATTAATTAAACATGAATGCTTCTCAGAGTAACAATATACAACTTAAGAACATGACATTAATAAGGTGAAGTAGGACAACTAAGTACCAACTAACTCATAACACAACACATCACACCCATGTGTACCACCAAATCAAACCATCAACTCCAATTCCATCGGGGCATCCCGTGTATCCAATCCAATTCGATCCATTAAACATTATCCGATCCGATTAGGGCAGCCCCTAAGTAAAATCCAAACTGATCCAATCCATACATGAGTTAATAATTCCAATTTGATCCAATCCTCACATATTCATTTTAAATCTCTCGAACTACTACCGACAACTCAACCCCTGCCGGCATAGTGGGTGCATAACAGTTTGGAGGTAGCGAGCCTCACAAAGTGCATGGAGGCTTACCCCAGCTATCCTCAGTGTTGGTTCTCGCTAGCGTTCACGTGTGATAAGGGATGGTGACACGCTGAAGATAGGGTTGGTGTGACGACTAAAACTCTACTTACTCCCGCGTCGCCATCAAACTACGATGAACACCAACCGTACCCATTGTGCACGCCCTCGGCTCTCGCAACTCACTTAACCATTTAGTTGAAGAGCCATCCGATGTTCTCGACGTAAGACACATCCTACACATGCTAGTGTACGCAACTTGCGACAATTCACAGATAAACATTCATACACATAGCACATATAACAAGGGCATACACAAGAGTACGGAAGGTAAAGATGCAACAAGCTCTGCTTGCCTGATTCTGGTTGTTCCTGTTCTTGCGAGGGGTCGTAAGCCTGGTGGTCTTCCTCTTCAGGTTCTTTTATAAGCAATACGAAGAACCGGAAAAGAAACGATAAGGAAAATATTAAGATTCAGCATGTATGCATGATCTTTAGGTAGAATATGCATGTCATGGCGAGGCTTGGATGACTAGGGTTTCGTTACGACAAGGTATATACAACTAAGCAGTTGATGTTATCCTAATGCCTGGCGCATGCATGTATGTAATGTTAACCTTTATGTTGAGTTAGGGTTAGGTATTTACTACTAGAACACATGGTGTTAGGTTATCTCGTCGAAGCTAAGGGGAACACTAATTATGCATGCATGACAGGTTAAGGGGTCTCGATGAATTAGGGTTAATAGTATTGATGACAAGGCATGGCAATGTGCTGGTTAGGTTAGTATAACACCTGTAGTACAAGTCATGGGTTCAATGCAATTATGGTTATAATTGTCGAGTTAGGGTTTACGTGGTACGACGATAAAAGGCTAATCAACTCGAAGTCTATCGTGCATGTAGCCTTACTGGAGTTTCAGTGGTCCCATGTCGTAGGATATCTCGCGAGGATTCCAGAAATGTAAAGATCGTCGAAATCGGAGCTAGGGTGAAGATTCTAGGGTTAACGGACTCTCGGACGTAGCAAACTTCCACCCTAAATATCACCCTGTGCATGTAACCGAAATAAATTTTTGATTCAGCCATATTGTAGAGGATTTCATAAGCTTTCCAACCATATAAAGTTTGTCAAATTTGGATGAGTGGTTTAAAAGTTATGGCTGTTTGAATTTCAAACCAAAAATTACCCTAAACAGTTCAAAACCCTAAATGCTAGATCTACCCGAAGGCTACCCAACCCTAACCCGCAAACCCTACGCGTACCCAGCCTCAGCTCACATCAAAACCTCAACACATAAACTGCCCCAACTGACAGGTGGGGTCTCCGGGGCAGTGCTGACTGGGCAGGGACTCCCAGTCAGCAGCTGACCGGGCTCTCGGGGCAAATCAGAGGAGGCCACGTGGCTCTCCTCTGATCTCTCTCTCTCTCTCTCTCACGCGGGGTCGGCCGGAGGCGAGGTCCAGGCGGCGGGGGCTCGCCGGAGAGCTCACCGGAGCTTGCTCCGGGGCTCGGTTGGGCTCGGGGAAACGCCGGGGAGGATCAGTGGCTCACCCCGAGGAGGCTTCGGTTGCTTGGGAGGAAGGAGGAGGCCGGGAAGGGGGTCGGCGACGAGGACCGGCGGCGAGGGCTTCGGGTCGTCGGCGTCGGGGGCGTTCCGGGCTCGGAGCTGCAAGGAAAAGGGGATGGGGAGGTTAAGGGAGAGGAGTGGGTCCTCTGGAGCTAGAAGATGGGACGCGGGGGCCTCTGAAGCCGAGGCGAGAGCTCACCGGAGCTGTGGTCGGGGCTGGGGAAGAAGGCGGAGAAGACCGAGGCGACGAGGAGCTCCCAGGGGGCGGATCTATGAAATGGAGGAGCAGGGGGTTAGCCAGAGAGGAGAGGGAGCTCAGGGAGTGGTCGGAGGAGCTCGGGGAGCACCCTACCGACGGTAATTGCTCGTCGGAGCAGACGCCGGAGCTCGGGAAGGAGGCGGTGGTTGGAGGAACTCGGTGAGAAAGAAGGGGAATAGGGTTAGGGTTCTGGCACGAGAGGAGAGGGGGAAGGAGGCTGTCGGAGAGGCGGCTTTATAGGGCGGCGGGTCTGGTCGGAACGACAGGCGCCGCCCCGCTCGGCCTCTGGCCGGCGGCGACGTGGAGGGGACGGATCTGGCAGGCGGGCCCGAGCAGCGGCAGTAGAGGGGGAGGGGCTGACGTGCGGGGCCGCCCTGTCAGCGGGAGAGGGGAGGCGCGGGGCGCGCGCGGGAGAAAATGGGCTGGCCGACTGGGCCGGCCGAGTGGGCTGTCGGCCCGAGTAGCTAGGGTTTTGGTTTTTCTTTTTGTTTTTCTTTTATACAGATCCACTCCCCACGACATTTTATGTACAATTTCTCCTCCAATTAATTTGAAATTTTTACAGAAGCTTCATAATATTATTTGGGAGCTGCTGGGGGAGTTTGAATCAATTTGGGGAAGATTTGAATGGGTGTCCAGTTCAAATTGGAATTAGGGTTCGAATTAGGGTTTACACTGCGACTAGGATTTAAATTTTCCCAAAATTCATGAAAATTGACAAGGGGCTAGGGTTTTCACTTTCCAAGCTATTTGTGAAGTTTGGGGAGGTTTGGACTCATTAAGGTTGTTCTATCGACGAACCCTAATTTTGGCACCGTTAGGGTTTTAGGGTTAGGGACGGAGATTCTTTGAAGGGTTCGATGATTTCCACCACCCTTAACGACGATTTTGTTACTTCGAATACTTCAAATAAATTGATTGGTGTTTGTATGAATTTCCACCGAGGATGAGATATTAACATATTCTATAAATTACAGTTATACCCTTTTCGAGTTTAAATGAGGTAGTGCGGGGTGATGCCATGTATGCATGAATGCTTAATCATTAAGTTTGGGGATTACACCCTGGCGCACTCGGTTCTGAAGTGATCTGCTTCGCCATCCGAGTACTCTCCAGGGGCGTACTCTCCAAAGTCCACTCGATCCGTAACCGGGTACGGGTCCATAGGCCAAAGTTGTCATAGAAACCCTGGTCCGAGTACCCAGTACGGGGCGAGATTGCGATCGGTTTTCCTGCCGAGTTTGCTTCTTCCTCCTCGGTCAAAACCGGTGAGGGCTGTGCAAACGGTGCTGGGATCTGATCGCACTTAGTTATGCGTCCTGCCGACTCTGATTCTTCCTGGACGGCTTGGTCCGGAGAGGTCCCCACGGTCGGCGCCATCTGTCGACGATCGGTGAATCGGCGATCTTACGATACTCGTGGAATGATGATTACTGGGGGCTAGGGACCTCTAGGGCCCAAGTGCCAGGAGCTCTGACAGCAGGGGACAGCCGTTTTTATACAGGTTTGGGCCTCCCTCAGGATAATAACCCTACGTCCTATTGCTATATATTGATGGAGAACACACTTACAATGGGGGGTGTATGTTAGTGGCTACCCTAGGCCTAATCGTAGACTAATCTATGCTAAACTGCCGGGCTCGACTCCTTCGATGCAGCGGGTCTTCTAGGGCTTCGCCTCCTGAGATCCTATGCTGCTGGTGCTGCGACTAGATTGATCTGTTGGACCTTGTAGAATCTCCTAGAACCCCCTCCCCTATGGGGTTGCTGATCCGTATATAGGGGTTCCCAGGGTCGTACCGGACGGGGACTTATGCCCGAGTAGGACTCTGGTCTCCTTAAACGTCGGGATTGACTTCCTAGTTTAAGGGGAGTCTTCCCTTCCCGAGAGGGGTTACCTTGTCGTCCAGGGATCCTTACCGGGTACGCTGTACCTTCCTAAAGTCCTGGGATTCTGTATACGGACACACCCTAATACGCGGGATACCGTACTAGTCATCATCACAACTCAAGATGGAGAAACAAATGTTAAAGACCAACACACTTCATACATATAGCATACGCTAGGTTTTATAAGTGGCTACAAATTACATCGCCGAAGCGGGATGTTTACAACACAAAATGTATTCCCAAAACATCCCAGCCCTCGATACATATGAAAGTGCCCTAGTATAGGAGATCATTACAAGGTTAAGGAGCTAGCTCACATCACCTGACGAGGGGAGCCCATCCGGGTAGGCCCAGCACAACGAGTCGGCCCAACAGACTCGGAGAACTCTATGGAGGCCCACTCGGAGGAAGGCCCAAGAAAGGCCTGCAACAGTACAACGTCCGGGTGCCATCAAGACAGGCGTTACAACTCATCAAGACATGCGTTTCGTCCAGCATGAAGACTGGCGTTACTCGGACGGTTACACGATGTAAATACCTTAATTAATTTAGGCGGTTACTGTAGCTCAGCCGACTGGCCGAGTCGGCTGATGTACAGGCCTATATAAGGCAGAGCACCCCATGCAGAGGGGAAGGCTCTCTAGGCTCTAGCAAGATTCTTCTTCCATAGGCACTCTCGGTTTTAGCTTCATCTTCAACCTCTTGTACTCTCATTCACGCAAGATTAGTAATACACACAGCAGGAGTAGGGTATTATCTCCGCCATTGGAGGGCCTGAACCTGGGTAAAAGTTCTTCCATGCACCACCTGAATCTTCCTTACACGCTCCCCCAAAACCTACTACAAATGGATATTGCCGCGAAATCCCCACGACAGTTGGCGCGCCAGGTAGGGGAGGCATGCATCAGAACCACGATCCAGGCGGGATCTTCTCTAACTATCAGCAGCAAGCTGATCACTGGCGATGCGCCGCTCGCTGCGCACTCTGAGGGCACGGAGTTCATCTTCGGCAGTCTTCATTTTGTGGCTGACGTCTTCGGCCAGCTACGTCTTCAAGACCCGCATCCCTGCCCCGCAGTGGAAGTAAAGCCTGAGCTCCGGCTCGGATTTCCTTTTGCTCCGGGCAAAGACGCGGAGCGTTCCCAGTTCGTCGCCATGGTGGGCGCCGAATCTCTCCTTCCCGTCTTGAATTCTGAATCCGACGGGGACGAGAGTTCGTACAGCCAAACCGCTTTGGCAGAGGTGTACGTGGTTGGGCCTGGCGAGACGGACGACGCGGGTACGTCAAGCTTGGCATCCAGCAGACGTGTCGTAACCCTCCTTGACCCCCACGATGGAAGGACTACAGGAAGGTTTCTTAACAGAATAGAGCAAATCACACCGACGCTGAAGCTAAGTGGGAAACATGAAGATTGGCTCAGGACCGAGCTCTCGTCTTTGGTTGCCGAACGTTAGAGATCTCGGGTCGAGATCTTTTTAAGGGGGGTAGATTTTGTAACACCCAGATTTGATAATTAGGGTTTGCCTCGCATTCATGCATACATGTCATCATATTCATGCATGAAAACACCCGCACACACACACCTTGTTGAGATTAAAATACAATATTAGGAAACTTTATAGAATATGTACATATCTCATCCTCGATGGATAAAGCCGCAAACACCAATCAACTTATTCGAAGTATCGGATAACAACTCTAACATTAGCATGGGGAGTGATCAGTAACCCCTTTCGAAGAATCACTAGGTTAGCTTCCCTCTCTTCTCCCCGGAACCTTTGCCCCAGTGATTTGGGATCCCTAACTCAACTTAGGATTTAGAAAGCAAGCTGGCAACTAGGGTTAAAGTTGGAATCAAGTGAATGAGTATTGTCCTCGAGAACGAAGCCTTTCCAAAACCCTACGTTCAGCCTTGATAATACCAACCCTAACCCCTACAGAACCTTGGAAGTTGTGAAGTTCGCAAGACCTAGGTCTGAGAGCAAATTTGGAGAAAAGAGACTAAATCGTAATTAAGCACTTAGGCCAAGTCCCTGTGGATGAACATTTGCCAAAAGTCTATAATCAGCTTGGAATATGTAACTTCTGGTCATATGCCAAATTTTGAAAAGTTTGGAGACCCGCAGGACTTAGTCGCAATTCAAATCGATATTAGGTCAAAAGATGAATTTGAATTGAGACCTAGCTCAAAACATACTCAAATCACTTCAAATTCCTACAGTAGATCCCTAAGAATATTTTAAAGGCCCTGTAAAAATTTCATAATTTTTGGAGTTCAAAACGCACATAAAATGACGATGAAACCGGTTCTGTATTGAATAAAAAGAAGAAAAAAAAACAAAAGAAATGGGCCCAGGGCCCATTCGGCAGCCCGCCTAACCGGCCCGGCCGCCAGCCCTTCCCCCCTCTCTCTCTCCTACATGCGGACCCCGATGGTCAGCCTCCCCGTGGCCCCCTTCTCTCACTGCCGCGCGGGCCCGCCCCGTCATCCTCTCTCTCCCTCTTTCCTGTGTGCGCAGCCCCACCCGCAGGTCCCCGCCGCCACGTTCTCGCCTCCGGTAAGCCGCAGTGGGCGGCGCCCCCACCCCGGTTCCGACCGCCGCCCTATAAAGGGGGTCTCGGACCGCGCCCCGCTCCCAAACCCTAGGCCGCCGATCCCCTCCGTGCCGAGCTGTTCCCGCCGCCGCCCGCTTTCGTCCCCGTCTCCGGTGGCGTCTCCGGCGAGAGATTCCCGCCGGGTTGGTGAGCCTCCGGTCCCCCTTCTTCTCCCCTACGCTTTCCCGTCTCGCGCCTCATCTCCCCCACCTCCCTTCTTCCTCAGATCCGAGCCGCAGCTCCCCCGCCACCTTTGCTCCGGCCGCCGCCGCGGACCTCCTCGTCGCTGGCCTCCCACGACCCTTGCCCGCTCCCCGCGACAGCTCGTCATCGTCGGGGTAAGCTCCGCGGCCCCTGCTGCCCTTCCCTGAGCCGCCTCCTCCCCTGGAGCCTTGGGCTCCTCCGGCGGGGAGCCACCTCCGAGCTCCTTCGGCCGGTCTAGCAGTGAGGAAAGGGAGGGCCACGTGGCCTTTTCCCATTGGCCACGGGTTCTGATCCCCACTGCCCGTGGGGCCCCATGTCAGTGAGAGAAGCTAGAGTTAGGGTTAGCTTTAGGGTGAGATGTCGGGTACACGTAGCAGTTTAGGTCTGGCCGAAAATGGCAGCTAGGTTAGAGTTTGGAATTTCCAATTCAGGTAAGAATTACAAATGCGATATCTTTCAAACCGTAACTCGGAATTCAGTGAAATTCAACTTTCTGGAAACCTCTTGAAATTATCTACAATTCGGTCCAAACACATTTCCATGATTTGTAGAATTTAAATCCAAATTTGGCCGAAGGTAGAGGTTAGAGTTAGGGTTTGCTCCGAATTCTCGACGAATTTGTTTAGGCCATAACTTTTGAACCGTAGGTCCAAATTTAACAATTTTTGACTTTCTGGAAACCTCATAGAATTCTCTACAAGTTGGCTGGAACAAAAAGTTTCAATATGAGTACCTTGCAGGTTGGGTTTAGGGCTTTCTCTCAGATCCCGATTAACCCTGGACACGCGATAGCTCTTGAGCATTAGCTTAGATTCCAACATATTGCACATGTCCGTAACCCTTAGAGGAATTCCTATGATCTAGTTCAAACTAAAAATTCTAAGGTTCAAGACTTGAGAAGTAGTTGCATTTGATTGGATGTTAGCTCCGTTCTCATGCGTGTTATTTTTCGACAACTCATGAATGAATGACCTTAGGTCCAACTGAGTAGCTTTCAACATGTTAGATCGATACTCCAGTCGCATAGGTTCATAATCCAGCACCCTTATTGTCGTACAAATGGTTGGGACCTAACCAATCTTCCTAAGACACTAAATCATAACCCTAGTCCTAAGCAACGTTAATATCACCGCATGCATCATGAGGGTTATGAGTAGTCTCCTTTCATGCCAATTGAGAAACCTCTGTTGCATTAGAGTTCTAGTACTCTTAGTTTACAATATCTCTTAACCGAAATAACTACTAGTGATAGTAACTTCCTAACCCAAGATAACGTTAGGCTAAATTGTATGGACATGCATGATTAGGATTACACTTAAAGCTATATAAGTGAAGTCTGTAATATGCAAAGTCATAACCTCTGGACATTAGTATTTCCATCTTAGCAACATGCATCCCATATCATGCATACATGCTGGTTCTTATGGTTGTTTCTTCCGTTTGTTTCCGGTACCAATATTTGTTCACAACAGCACCTGAAGGAATTGACCACCCGGCTTACACCTCGGAGCAAGATCAGGAACACCCCTAGCCAGGCAAGCAGAGCTTGTTGCATCCTTGCATTGTTATTTATATACTTTACTCGATTATATGTTGGTGTGTGGATCGCTGCTTGAAATGTGTGGTTCAGTTCAGTAAGCTAGCATGTTAGGATGTGTTGTCTGTTGTGTCCAGCGATGACTGGGAATTAATCCGGTGCTTCTACTAAATTGAACATACTAATGTGAGATGTGAGAGCCGAGGGTGTGCTCGACGGATACGGCTGGTGGGTTCTATCATCCTGAGGAGATTCCGCGCGACGGATACGGTTGGTAGGTTCTACCATCCTGAGGTGATTCCGCTCGACGGATACGGTTGATAGGTTCCACCATCCTGAGGTGATTCCGCTCGTAGTATTTCCCTTATCACCGCGTGGACGTTAGCGGAAATCTCTGCCATGGACGTTGCGTATGGTAAGCCTCGATCACGTGGAGATTAGCTACCTCCGGGTGAAGAGCACTGGTTATTTCCATGGGGATGTATTTGCCGGTAACGATCCGAGAGATTAAGTGAATGTGTGCCATGATGGCTCGTTGTCAAGGTGCGATGGGGGCTGTCCCAAGTGAGTGGGAAGTGGCAAGTGAGTGCCATGTTGCCTATCTTTCGAGATGTATAGTTGGCAAGTGAGTGCCTCTATATCCATCCATTATCATTGTTGTGATCTAGGTTATCCCAAGTGAGTGGGAAATGGCAAGTGAGTGCCATGTTGTTTAGCCATCAAAGTGTGTAAATGGCAAGTGAGTGCCATGTGGTCTATCCATCGAGGTGTCTAGTTGGCAAGCGAGTGCCTCTATGCCCATTAGTGGAAATGTGTGACTTTTGAGCTGTGATTTATTATCTATGGTTGACCTCCTTTCTGTCAATGAGATATTGTATGCTCGTACCTTTCAGCTTGAGTTATGTCATGTTTAATTACTGTTGTACTAGTATGAGTAGGACATTTAATCAAGCACGAATAAGTCTTGCGATTACAATCGTACTCACCCTGGTTACTCCTGGAGCTTGCAGGTGAGCCGGTGGTTGAAGATTATTTTGATGATGCCTGAAATTGTGTTTCCTCGGTTGTGTTCGACTCATGGGATAGATTGTAGCTTTTGGGTCAGCGGTCACTGTACCGCTGTGGGACTCATTTACCTTGTTTCCGCTGTCGTTTAAATTCTCCGTACTCGGATATGTTTTCGGTTATGACCGAATGATGTAAGGTGCTGTCCCATCGTGGACAGTTACTATTAATATCGTATTGTAGAGCTTTGTTGTGATATCCGAGTTGTTATCCGAGTTACCCATGTACAATGCGTGTTTGTGATGAAGTATGTGGGCAACGGTGCAGCGGTGGTATTGTGTGCTAGGATTGCGTTTCGTGATGGCAGAGGTGAGCGAACCACTAGTCCTGTGTAGCTTTGGTTGAGTCGATCCAGGGGGTTCCTCCCGTACTCGTTAAGTCTCCTACGACCGTCACGCCTCGCGTTGACGGTAGAGCAGAGCTGGAACTCCCAGAGTTCACACTTCGTGGCTAGGTTAGGTTGAGGGGATGCATATCCCGGGCTCTAGTCCTCCTATGACCATCGCGGAGCGCAGGCTTATCACGCGGTATTACCCCTTCACTGGATCAGGGATCTACAGGTGGTTCTGGGAAGATTGGTCGCTTCCGGCCGGCTCGCACGTGGCGGGTGTCAGATCGTTCCGCCTCGGTGCGTACGGCGCAGGTACCGTGCCACCGGGCTGACGAGTCCTTCGGTCCTTGGCGACTTCGCGTTCCCCTAATCACCTATGGATCCCGGGTCCGTGACAGGTACTCATGATCTTTCAGGGATCCGACTCCAAAAGGGGTCGGAAGCTACGCTGTCGTGAAGTCAACGCGACGGTGCCGGCTGTCCCTCAATGGCTGGACTGGTCTGAGGTGCCAGTCGGATTCAGCCGACTTGATCACCCAGACCGGGTCCCTCAACCTAGCAAGCATCCCTTGGTGGTGGATCCGCAAGTCGGCGGGTTTAAGCTCCGCAAGGTCTTGATGGATGGAGGCTCCAGCATCAACATAATCTTCATGGACACCCTGAAGAAGATGCAAGTCTCGGAGACCCAGCTTCGCCCCAGTAACACTTCCTTTCATGGAATAGTGCCTGGGAAGTGCGCCAAGCCTCTGGGTCAGATCTCCTTGGAAGTTGTGTTCGGCGAGCCGAACAACTTCCGGGTCGAGACATTGACCTTCGAGGTAGCGGCTTCAAGAGCGCATACCATGCGATCTTTGGCCAGCCGGCTTATGCCAAATTCATGGCTAGGCCGTGCTACACGTACCTGAAGCTGAAGATGCCGGGTCCAAAGGGCGTCATCACAATCACTGGCGACTTTGAGCGCTCCAACGAGTGCGACCTCGCCAGCGCGGACATAGCCGAGTCCCTGATTGCGGCTCAGAAGCTGGAGAACATCCAGGCGTCTGTCGACTCAGACCAGGCTCCACCCTGCAAGAAGGCGGCAACCGAGTCCGCCTTCCAGTCGGCCAAGGACACTAAGCGTGTCCAGGTCCATCCTGAGGATCCGTCTAAGACGGTCCAAATTGGGACTGACCTTGAGGCCAAATAGGAAGACGCGCTCGTCGACTTCCTTCGTGAGAATTGGAACATCTTGGCATGGAAGCCAGCTGATATGCCAGGTGTTCCAAGAAAGTTCGCCGAGCACTCCCTCAACGTCGCCAAGGATGCAAAGCCAGTGATGCAGTCTCTCCACCGCTTCGCTGAAGACCGGCGCAAAGCAATCAGAGAGGAAATTGCCCGACTCCTCGCAGCCAGGTTCATCAAAGAAGTTCTTCACCCGGACTGGTTGGCAAACCCGGTCCTAGTTCTTAAGAAGAACAAAATTTGGCGCATGTGTGTGGACTACACGTCTCTAAACAAAGCATGCCCCAAGGACCCGTTCGCCTTACCCCGTGTTGATCAAGTTGTCGATTCCACGGCCGGTTGCAAACGTTTATGTTTTCTGGATGCCTATTCAGGCTACCACCAGATCAAAATGAAAGAATCAGATCAAATAAAAACTTCTTTCATTACCCCGTTTGGGGTTTTTGTTACATCACCATGCCTTTTGGTTTGAAAAATGCTGGTGCTACATATCAACGTTGTATGCAAAAGTGTTTGCACGACCAGATGGGCAGAAATGTCCAGGCTTACATCGACGACATTGTGATAAAGACAAAGAAGACCACGAACCTCTTGACCGACTTGGCTGAAACTTTCGCCAATCTCAGGAGGTTCGACATGAAGCTCAACCCGGAGAAGTGCGTCTTCCGAGTTCCGGCTGGCATGCTACTCGGCTTCATCGTTTCCGAGCGAGGAATCGAAGCGAACCGGAAAAGCTTGACGCCATCATCAAGATGGGAAAGCCGAAGGATCTGAAGTCTGTCCAGCACTTAACCGGGTGCGTGGCTGCTCTAAGTCGGTTCATTGCTCGACTCGGTGAGAAGGCCTTGCCTTTTTACCGACTTCTCAAGAAGTCCGACTCCTTCGAGTGGACAAATGAAGCGCAAAAAGCCTTCAAAGATCTCAAGCATCTTCTGTCAACAACTCCGATTCTCGTTGCACCAATGGAGGGTGAGCCCATGCTGCTGTACATCGTGGCCACGAATCAAGTGGTTAGCGTTGTTCTAGTGGTGGAACGTGCAGAAGAAGGCCAAATCCAGAAGGTACAACGACCCGTCTACTACGTCAGCGAAGTCCTTTTCGAGTCGAAGTAGTGCTACCCGCACTACCAGAAGCTCGTCTATGGCGTGTTCCTGGCGACTCAGAAGTTGGTGCACTATTTCCAAGCCCACTCGGTCACCGTGGTTAGTCATGCCCCTTTGTCTGACATCATCAACAATCGGGATGCCACGGGCCGAGTCGCTAAGTGGGCGATAGAGCTTATGCCGCATGACATCAGCTATGAGCCCCGCAAGGCAATCAAGTCGCAAGCCCTCGCGGACTTCATCGTCGAGTGGACTGAGAGCCAATCCCTTCTGACTCAGGTGCACCTTGAGCACAGGGTCATGTACTTCGACGGTTCGAAGATGCTTGCGGGCACGGGGGCTGGAGTCATGCTAATCTCCCCCAAAAGCGACAAGCTGAATTACGTGCTACAGATCCACTTCGCTGCCTCCAATAACGTGGCGGAATATGAGGCGTTACTGCACGGCTTGCGCATTGCAGTTTCACTCGGCATTCGCCGACTTCTTTGTCGCGGCGACTCGGATCTGATGGTGCAGCAAGTAATGAAAGCTTGGGACACCAAGGATCCCACCATGGCGGCATACTGTACCACTGTGCGTCGGCTGGAAGGACACTTCGATGGCCTTGAACTTCACCATGTTCGTTGAGCAGATAACGAAGCAGCCGACTCCCTTGCCAGGATCGGCTCAGCTCGGGAAAAAGTTCCACCCGGAGTGTTCCTTCAGCAACTATTCCAGCCATCCGTCAAGCTGGAGTCGGCATCCGAGTCGTCTGAAGCCGGGTCGCCACACCCAGAACCGGCTCAACCGACCCAAGAAGATGGCTTGGCGGTCATTCCCCTCTGGACTCAGCCGTTCCTTACATACCTCTTGTGCAAGGAGCTACCTGAGGATCTGACTGAGGCACGCCGCATCGTGTGCCACGCTCGAGCTTACACCATCATCAATGGGGAGCTCTACAAGCGTAGTACCACAGGAATCTTCCAGCGTTGCATCTCGCTGGAGGAGGGCCGAATACTGCTTGAAGAAATCCACTCGGGACTCTGCGGCCACCATGCTTTGTCAGGATCCTTAGTCGCCAAAGCCTTTCGACACGGTTTCTTCTGGCTCAGTGCACATGCTGATGCTGAGGAACTCGTCCGAACTTGCGAAGGATGTCAGAGGTATGCTCGTCAAATACACATGCCGGCTACCGCGCTCAAGACCATTCCGATCACATGGCCTTTCGCTGTGTGGGGACTCGACATGGTGGGTCCGCTTAAAACAGCCCAGGGAGGTTTCACTCATCTCCTTGTGGCCGTGGATAAGTTCACGAAGTGGATCGAAGCCAAGCCAATCATGAAGCTTGATAGTCCGACTGCCGTCAACTTCATGAAGGGAGTCATCTTCCGATTCGGAGTACCCCACAGCATCATCACCGACAACGGCAAGAACTTCACTACTGAAGTCTTCCGCCACTTTTGCCGGGATCATGGGATTCGGATCGACTATGCCTCCGTGGCTCATCCGCAGTCAAATGGCCAAGTCGAGCGTTCCAACGCTTTAATTCTCCAAGGCATCAAGCCCCGGTTGTTAGTCCCGTTGCAACAGGCCGCCGGCTTATGGATCGATGAGCTTCCGTCCGTCCTCTGGAGCTTAAGGATGACTCCAAACTAGTCGACTGGCTATACGCCGTTCTTCATGGTTTACGGAGCCGAAGCCGTCCTGCCGAGTGACATCCTCCACGACTCCCCGCGAGTCGCAGCATACATGGAAAAGGATGCCAAGTCGGCACGACAAGATGACCTTGATCTCTTGGAAGAAGCGTAGGAACTTGCCCTTTCGCGCTCGGCCATCTATCAACAAAACTTGTGCCGCTACCACAGTCGGCAAGTTCGGGGCCGAGTCTTCAACAAAGGTGATCTGGTCCTCCGACTGATCCAAGACAAGGCGGGCATGCACAAGTTATCTCCGCCTTGGGAAGGCCTGTTCATCGTCAACCAGGTGCTTCACAACGGCGCGTACCGACTGGAGGACCCGGCAACCGGCTCAATCACTGAACGAACTTGGAACATCACACAGCTGCGTCCCTTTTACACTTAAACTTTGTACTTCAAACAGTTCATTGTTTCATTATGAATAAATATTTGTTTCCTTCGAGCGGCACTCGGGAAGCATTTTGTTCATTTAACTTTCATTTTCTGACTATGTTCCCTTTGGGCAATCCCCGAGGGCTACGTCTAATAAAACCGAGTGGCTTCCCTTCGGGCAATACCCGGAAGCCACCACAAACCCACTGGGTGATTTATCACTTGGCGCAAGTTATTTCGAATCTCCTAACTTTGTTTCTACACGAGCGTCTAACTAAACGTGTACGGTACCTAAGGCCCACTCTTCGTCCCCAACTACAGTCGCAACCCGGCTGTCCGGTTGACAAGAGCAAAAGCTAAAGGTCGGCCTGCACGCGAAAGGATCCGACTCGGCGAAAAAAACAAACTCGGACGAATCAAGTAACTTGTGCAAATTAACTTGTGCAAAAGTCAGAATGAATTGAAAAGCATTTTTCATTCATAGCAAAAGTCTTTACATTTGTCTACTCGGCATACCGAGAGATATTACATGATAATTTTTATTCTTCCGGAGTTGCTTCTATGCGCTCCTCCAGGTCGGTGAAGTTGGCGATCCGGCTGGCGACGGCGCGGACTCGGGGAAGGAGCTCCAGAGGATTCACCGACTGACCCTCCTCGTCGACGGGGGCACCAGCGAAGATGCTGTCGACATCTGCGTCGGGATGGTGTGCCAACACCATTGCCAGCACCATGCCGGCTCCCGAGCGGGCTACTGACTCCTTCCACTCTTCAACCTCCGTCGGGCCCTGCGAGAGCTTGTCGGTGAGAGTGAAGATGCTGGAACCCAGCTCTTCTCCGGACCAGAGCTTGGCGCAGAGGCCTTGGGTAGCCGACTTCAAGTTCTGCACTAAGCTCTTGACTTGGAGGAGTCGGTCCTCCATAGTCACGACGCAGTCGGACATCAGCTCTGGTGTCCAAAGTGCGTCGAGAGCTGACCTCGCCGGGTCAGATAGTGCACGAAGTCGGAGCGCTGCCTGCCTTGTTCGCTCCTCCAGTTCTGGGCAAGCATCTGGGTACAAATTATTGCAAAGGAAATGAATAAAGAAGCGTGCAAGAAGAAAGAAGCAAAGGACTCGGTGGCTTACCGAGTAGAGTCTCATCAGCCTTCTTGAGTTGGCTTATGAGCTCTGCTTCACGTTTCTCCTAGTCGGTGATGACCGCGGCATGTCGCTCCTGCGACTCGGTCATCTTCCTGGAGAAGTCGTCGATAGACGCCTGCAGCTTCTTGTTCGCCGCTTGCGACTGCTCGTATTGCTTCACCAGCTTCTCGTGCTCCGACTTCAGCTTGGTGGCAGCTTGCATTTGATCGCGAGCTTTGCGCAGCTTGTCTTCATACTCGACCGCTTTGGCGTCAAGCATTCGAGTGACTTTTTCCACCGGGAGCATCGACTTCACTTCTTTTTGAAGTCGGGCGTTTTCAGCTTCGATATCTACCGACTCAATAAAGTTAGTACTAGAAAAATTTTAAGGGCAAAGGAGCTGAAGACTCGGATACTTACTCCCGAGGGCGGCGAGCTTTTCTTCAAGCTACCGACTCTTGGCCTTCTCTTCAGCCAGCGCCTTCTCCAGAGAGGTGTTCTTCTCCATGAGGACCGGGCCGTTTCCGCCCAGTCGGATTGCAGCCCGGTCAAGAAAAAGATTTGTCAGTACCCAAATTCATAAATCTCCAACCGACTCAACCAGTCGGCTAGAGACTCGGGGGGCTACACCCACTGGTTACACTGATCGTGCTCCCAGTGTTAAGAAATAACAAAAAACAAACGGAGGACTCGAGGACCTCAGCCGAGTCTGCCAAGGACTTGGCCGCATCGGCGAAGTCCCTGAGCTTGGAGCTAAGGGCGGTGACGCGGTTGGTGGCTTCCGCCGCGGCCGTCATGTCCCCCGTGCTACAACTCGGCAGTAGCAGCGCGGGGATGAGGCTTCTCGACAAAGCCGGCGCCGGCTCTTCAGCCGCAAGAGTCGGAGCCAAGGCTTGGCTCTGTTTGGCTACCCGGGGCGACTCAGTGACGAGCTGGCCTCCGGCTCCGCTCGCCGGCTCGGAGGAGTCGGCACCGGCTGCAGCCACCGATTCTGTTGTCTCCTCGCTGGCTGGAGTTGGCTGAGGCTGTGGGTCGTCAGCCGGAGCTTCGGCTGACCCGGTGCCCATGTCCGACTCTGGCACCTCAACGGGTGCGGCAGGCTGAGGCGCTGACCCGGCGCCCATGTCCGACTCCGGCACCTCCGTAGGTGTGGCAGGCTGCGGCGTAGGAGCAGCCGGCTGTGGTGTGCTTGATGCAGTCGCAGCCGGAGGCGTAGCCACAGTCGGAGTCACGGTTGGCACGGCACCCACGGCCGACTCCGTTGCCACAGCGGGGACGGCTAGCGTCGGAGCGCTGGGCTCGGTTGTAGTCGGAGTCGGGGGAGCCGACTCTGGCGGCGGGACTGGAGTCGGGGCCTCCGGTGCACCGGCTGAAGAGCCTCCTTTGTTGGAGAGCTTCTTCTGAACTCTGCAATGCAAAAAACAAAACCGACTTCAGTATCTTTACCAACCTACTTTGACTGGGGCATGAGGCACAAGGACTCGTACCTGGTGGTTGTGGGGATCATCTTTTTCTTTGGTTTCCCCGGGGTGGGTGGACCCCCGGAGGAACCGGTGAGGGCCGGCTGAGGCACACTCGGCTTAACAGCGGGAGCCGGAGCCTGTGCCACGCGGCCGGCAGGTGCGGCTCGTGCAGGAGCCGAAGCCTGTGCCACGCGGCTGGCAGGTGCGGCTCGTGCAGGAGCCGGAACCTGTGCAACGGAGCTGGAAGGTGCGGCTTGGGCCCGCTTAGCAGCCGACTCCGTCTGGGCCGGCTCTGCTTCCGCCTGTGGGGTCGTGGATCCGGAGGCGTCGTCGTCACGCCTCCGTTTGACGACTTGATATCCGGACCCTCCCGACTCAGAATCCGAGTCGATTTGTATGCCTCCCTCGGGGGCTTCCTCGTCGACTTCTACGTTGTCCAATGCCGTCGGAGCCAAGTTCTGCTCGGGAAGTGGCGGCATGGAGTTGAAGTTGAGATAGTTCTGCAGTATCGAAAGACTTGGTGTTAGGAGAAGCAAGTAAATAATAAAATTCAAGAGCCCGACTCGGGATATAAGTCACTTACAGCCGGCGGAGGGTTGGCATTTGAGTATGGAGTCACATGTGGCACCCGAGTGAGCCCGGTTTGTTCTTTCATCAAATTCTTAAGGAGCTCCATGAAAATGTCGTCCGAAAGATCCTCGGTCGACACCCTCGTGGAGTTCTGCGAGCCCGAGTACTCCCACATCGGGTGCGCCCGGGCTTGAAGAGGCTGGATGCGCCGACTCAGCCAAGTGGCGATGAGGTCGGTGCCCGTGAGTCCTTTCTCCTGGAATCTCGCGATCCTCTTCAGGAGTCGGTCGACTTCGGGCATCTCTTCGCTGGAAGGCTTGGCGCTCCAACGCTTCCGCCACCCGGGAGGACCTTCAGCATACGGGGGAAGCCCTTCGTGGCCAGTCGGTGCGCGCTCATCCGGGCAGTAGAACCACCCGTCCTGCCACCTCCGAACAGTGTCCGGGAGCTGCAACTTGAAATACTTAGCGCCGGCTTTGACTTAGATTCCGGCTCCCCCGCAGACGGACAGTCGGTCGCCGGCCTTGATGGGTTGCGCCTTCACCGTGAAGATCTTCTTTCACAGCCCCCAATGAGGCCAAGTCCCCAAATAGCATTCGCACAGCGTGATAAAACATGCAATGTGCAGAACGCCATTAGGGCTCAGGTGATGGAGTTGAAGGCCGTAGAAGAAGAGGAGGCCGCGCAAGAAGTCGTGCGGCGGTAGCTTGAAGCCCCGTTCCATGAACAGGACGAGCATCACGCGCTCATGCACGTGCGGAGCAGGCTTCTCCTCCTGGTACGGCGCCCTCCAGTTGCCGATGGTGTGGGGCGGCAGCAAGCCGACGCTGGCGAACCCGACGAGGAGTTGGTTGGTGACGACCGACGGGACCCAATCCCCTTTCTTCCACCCGTCGGCGGCGGTGGCGGAGGAGGAAGCATCGGTCTTCTTGCCCTTGCTGGCGTGAGACATGATCGGCGGCTGGTTAATGACGGCGGTGAGCAAGTTCTTTCTCTCGGGAACAAGTGCGCGGTGGCGGAGCTCTGGAGGCGAAGAGTTTGAGCACGAGGAAGACGAAGGCAGATGAGAACCCGGCAGCCCTACGCACTCCTTTTTATAGTCGAGGGAGGCTTACCGCCGGCAGTCGTGCGTCTGACGTGGCGGGAAACCGCCATGGCAACTGCCGTCCCGCGCGTGAACCCGCGGGATTCAGGCGCCTTTTTCGCCATGGCGCGACACCCCAGGCGACGTAACCGGCAGATATTACGTCAGCTTCCGTCCCGCGCGCGCCACCAGCGTGATTCGGGCGCAGTCATGATGGGCCGTTGCCTCAGACGTCACGCGAAGTCAGAGCAGCGACAGCGGATGTCTCGGGCACGCTTCATGCACGACTCGAGGCAAAATCATTGCGCTGCGGGCACTCTGTCCAACCGACTACGCGCATTAAATGCTGATGCGACATCACAGTCAAGACGATACCGTGACTCCAGTCGGCTTCGACCGGGTTCGACTCAGTCCGAGTCGGATCGTGCTCGGGCACTGAATCAACAGTTGGCTTGGCCCACTGGGACACGTCACGGGTTATATCGACTCCATCAAACAACTCTGAGGCGCACAAGCCGCCAAACTCGGGAGCAGACTGGCTCTACGAAAGGGTGCTGATGATCGACCCAACAGGGTTTCCAGGTCACTCGGTAACACCCAAGCTAAGGACGAACCCGGCATCCACAGTGGAGCAACATGATCCCTGAATCAGAGCCAGATGCCACAGCGGCGCAAAATGGCTCACTGATTCGGAATTCAATGCCGGAGTTCGAGGACTCGGTTTCGAAGCTAAAGATCGAAGGCGTCCCCCCTGCGGGCACAAGATGGCCGCGATCCACTCGGATACACCAGACGCTATTTCGAATTCGCTCGAAATTCATGATACGCCTCCCGGAAGGCCACAAGCCGGCTTCCCCAGCCGGAAAGCGTGGGTATCACCGAACTCCTAATACTTAGCATGAATCTAATCTTTTTTTAGGCATCATGGGAGTCCATCAAGGTCTCTCCACCAGCGACTCAGGCACGCACAGCCTGCTCCTCAGTCGGCATCCGTGTCGAGACCTCGAAGCACTCGGGGGCTACTGACGAGGGGAGCCCATCCGGGTAGGCCCAGCACAACGAGTCGGCCCAACAGACTCGGAGAACTCTATGGAGGCCCACTCGGAGGAAGGCCCAAGAAAGGCCTGCAATAGTGCAACGTCCGGGTGCCATCAAGACAGGCGTTACAACTCATCAAGACATGCGTTTCGTCCAACATGAAGACTGGCGTTACTCGGACGGTTACACGATGTAAATACCTTAATTAATTTAGGCAGTTACTGTAGCTCAGCCGACTGGCCGAGTCGGCTGATGTACAGGCCTATATAAGGCAGAGCACCCCATGTAGAGGGGAAGGCTCTCTAGGCTCTAGCAAGATTCTTCTTCCATAGGCACTCTCGGTTTTAGCTTCATCTTCAACCTCTTGTAGTCTCTTTCAAGCAAGATTAGTAATACACACAGCAGGAGTAGGGTATTACCTCTGCCATTGGAGGGCCTGAACCTGGGTAAAAGTTCTTGCATGCACCGCCTGAATCTTCCTTACACGCTCCCCCAAAACCTACTACAAATGGATATTGCCACGAAATCCCCGCGACATCACCCAAAAGACATCCGTGAGCTCTTTACAAAAGAAAACAGCACACATGCGTGCTGAAATCAAGGAGTTGCATCCTCCAAGCCGGGGTGGAGAGCGAAGAAAAGAGCTCCATCCGAGGGAATTGGCACCGGGGCTTGAAACTCAGTCGGTGTCTCTCCTGGAAGTGGCCCATAGGTTGCACGGTGAGGCCGTGGAATAGCCGTGGCTATCCAATGACGAGGCACATAGCGAGGCCCTGTGACCCATGTGAAGAGAAGTGCTAGAGGACGACCAAAGGCATTTGGACGAGCAAACTCTCCACGAGCCTGCATGTGATCAGCTGGAGCATTCCTCAAACCCATATGCTCATCAATGAAGGCAAGCGCATGGCAAAGACGGTGGTGGTGCACATCCCGATCGTAGGCTGCAGCACGATACAGAAGGTGGGTGGTCATCAAGGTGGGGATCAGCTCCACCAGGACGGGATTGTGCTCAAGGATGAACTCATCCACGAGAAGCTCCGATGTGGGATCCTGCTAACCCACATGGTAGCAGAAAGGAGACTCGTTGTAGGTAAGATCCTCATAGCGAAGAAATGTCATGGCGTTGAAGGCAACATCTTGGACAGCCCCTTCATAGGAGACGTTATGCCCCTCAAACACCAAAGGATGCGGGGGCGGATGTAGACGACGACAACGTAGTCCGTCATCCCGAAGCTCTGGTTGTGGCGATAGATCGTATACTCCGGCATCCAATGATACCCAGCGGATGCGAGCATACGGAGAAGGAGAGTGGGAGCGCCGCTCACTCCACGGCAGTGAGAGGATCCCGCCAAGGTGACATATGCTTCAGCCACCCTGATGAGAAGGAGGAAGACAACTTAGGTCAGATCCAAGTCATAAACAAATGCAATAGATGAGGAATTTCAGATCTAAGATGGATAGAGCAAAGAAGAAAAGGGGAAATCTACTTATGATTTTTGCAAATAAATTTTTAGTTTTTTCTTTTTTTAAATACTTTTCTTGGAGACTCCAAGCCCTACGACTAACAACCACCTGCAAGGTTTATCCTACGGTCAGTTCGGCTCTGATACCAAGCTGTAACGGACCCCGAAATCAGATATGGTTAGAGGAACGGATCGTCGCCAAGGACCGAGAGGTCACCCAACATACCATACGCGCAATACGTCGTATGTATTTATCACCGTTGGATAACCCGACACTGGACCCACATACCATACGCATGTCACGGACCCGGGAATCACATATGATTAGGGGAACGAGTGGTCGCCAAGGGCCGAAGGACCAGTCCACCTGGTGGCACGGTACCTGCGCCGTGCACACCGAGGCGGAGTGATCCGACACCTGACCAACGCAAGCCGGCCGGAAGCGACTAGACTTCCCAGAACCACATACGATTCTCTGATCCTGTGAGGGTGAGTCGTTCCCAAATCCTACCACGACAAACAAGATCGAAGGAGCCCGGCGATTCTACCAACACCCTAACCTAGCTCGGGAGCTAGTGGGTCACTCGAAAGCCCGGTAGAAATACACCCACACCCTGCCTGGCCGGCACAGCATCCCAACCAGCGGGTCACTCAACCACTGACAGGGGAGTACGAAGGTACTCGCAAGACTTATTCATGCTTGATTAGATGTCCTACACATACTAGTATTACCAAAAGTAAACATGGTGCAATTCTAGTTAACAAGGCATAATCATACGGACAATCCACTGACAGGGGAAACAACACATCAAAACAAACCACTGCCAAACCAGATCCCATGCAACTTAATGGAGGAACGTGATGGTACTCACTAGTCACATGTGCAACTCAAAATATAATTACGGTGGCTCTCACTTGCCATCCATCTCCCAACTACTTGGGGCAGAACATATCCCAAATTGACAATGAACCATCACGACCACACATTCATTTTATCTCTCGAACCATTACCGGCACCGATCACCCTGAGTGTAAAGAGTGCCTTATCCCTTGGAGGTTATAAGGCTCCAAGGGTCTTAGTCTTATCTCAACTACACCCCAGCCTCGATGCCACTAATGTCCACGCGTGACAAGGGGAGTTACCACGATGGAGTCTCCTCAGGGTTGGTATCGTGACAACTTCCTTACACCTAGTCACAACAATCTGGGTCCAAATGATACCAACTTTATCCATCGGGCACTTTCCCTTCGGCTCTCACATCTCACCTTAGTGGGTTCAAGTACTTAGTGCATCGGGTTAAATTCAACCATAGCTAGACATAACTTGCAACATACCCTAACCATGCTAGTTGAACCGAACCCAATCACAATGTACGAATGACGATACAAACATCAACATATTGCTAAATAAAGACAGGTACTGAACAATAAAAATATGCAACAAGCTCTGCTTGCCTTGGTCGTAGGTTTTCCTGATCTTGCGTGAGGTTGTGAGCCTGGTGGTCTCCTTCTTCGGGCTCTAAAGCGAGCGATACCGAAAAAGAACAATAAAGGAATACTTAACAACCAGCATGTATGCATGGATGCTTGATGAAGGATGCATGTATCTAAGGTGATTAGTGGTTGTCGAGGAGTTATTACTACGTGCATGACCTTAGGTTAGCTCATCGGAGGCTTGAGTGGTAGCTAGAATGCATGCATGACTCGTTAAGGTGCTCCGATGAGTTAGGGTTGACGCTGTTAGTGGCAGGGCATGGTACTAATGCTAATAGGGTTGGTAGGGTGAAGGTAAGCCGAAGCATGAGTTCAACACAATTGGAATCGTCTGATTCGGAGTTACGATCATCGGATTAGGGTTTGTGCCGATCTGCGACAAAAGGACTAACGAGTGTGGTATGGGGTGATACACGTTGAACCTAGGTACTGGTTCTACCCAAGGGGTGTGTTATAGTTCATGCGAGGATGGGTTAGAGTTATGATGCTGACCTAACGTGTGGGTGCGTCAAAAATTGTTTTAGCCCTAAGTTAGGGGTAAGATGGTAGTTTTTAGTTGACGACTATACTCAAAGGGTATGCATTTCTAAGGTGACCTATCGATGTTAAGAAGCTAGAGCATCGAGCATTTCCTAATGCAGTGTGGTCCTATCATGCATGCATGTCCAGTTTCATGTGATTGCCTATTAGGGTTTGCGGATTGTTATTCACTTTGGATGGTCCTGACCTAAAGCCTGTGTAGTAAGGTAGTGCTCTGAATTACGAAACTAACGCCACTGGAGCTTTATTCATCAATTTAGGGTTTATCGAGGAATCGCATGTGACACGAGGTGTAGTAGGGCTAAAGGTGGTGGTGATTAGTTGGTGATCACATTCTAAAGGTTGATATCTTACAAGTATGCGAGGACACAAACCTAACGCCACTGAATCCAATGGAATCAAGGTTATCGTTGTCGCATTAGGGTTTATCGAAGGATGTCTCCTCGAACGGGGCTAGTGTCCTTAGGTTCACAAATACCCTGCAGTACATTTGCTCAAATTTAATTTTTGATTCAACCAAGTTGTAGAGTTCTTCACGAGGTTTCCAAATATATAAAATTTATCGAAATCCAACGTACGGTTCAAAAGTTATGCCCATTTGAAGTTTTGTCGGATTTTAAAATGTAACCCTAACCCTAACCTACGTGACCTTAATTGCTAAACCCACCCGAGGTGCACCCAGAGCTAAAACGTAAACCTTAAGCGCACCCGGCTAAACCTACCCACAGCATTCTTAACCCTAATTGCTAATTCTACCCGAACGCTCCCCAGACCCAGACCTAAATCCCTACGTACACCCGAGCTAAACTACATCTTATCTCCCAACCCTAAATGCTCTCTGGCTTACACGTGGGCCCGGGGACCAGGCTGACTGGACTCAGTTAGCCAGTCCCGAGCAGCCACGTGGTCATCCCTACTCTCT